>LUGF01057157.1:0-11427 GCA_001625245.1 Calycopis cecrops | reverse complement strand
GTCCTTGTCTGAGATATTCAATTTCTATACTTTTAGTAGTAGAGGAGAGAAATGATTTTGATTTCTAGTTAACATTGATAAGCTCCAAAACTACTGGACCGAGATATTTATGAAGTAAAACTTCTATACGCGCGCTTGACGGGAAGTAAGCCGGGGGAGAGCGTTACAAAAATCACACATCGGGCGATCAATCAATGGAAGTTGTCATTCAAATTCAAAATTCAAATTCGATTTAAGTCAATGGAAGTTGTCATTCAAATTCAAAATTCAAATTCGATTTAAGTGAAACATTTTTGTATTTAAAAATAAATATCATATGACATGTTATGTCATTATAACTACGGTATAGAAAATCAATAATTAAGTTTTTCTTCAGTGGTGTGGTCAACAAAGCATACACTTTTTTTTACCACTCGAGTCCCTTTTGAATATATACGTAAAATAAAAAACCTGAACTCTCGGTTATTAAATAGAGAGAGACGAACTTCTTAGCATTCCATGGATTCACCGTGCGGGTGCCGAGTCCATCGTGTGGCAGAGGAAGTAACCCCGAGTAGCCCCGGGACTTGTGATTCCGGGTGTAGGTTTAAGAAGCCTCTTTGTGATGATCATCAACACTCACCTTTACTACTCAGGCTTCTAGCCATATTTCATAGGAGCCTGCTAATGCAGCTTTAGATACCCGTTCTAAAGTAGAACTTACTGCAGTTCTCGACAGGCCAAGGTCTTTTAGTAGGTTGTAGAGAGATTTTGAGATCAAAAAAAAATTAAATTGCGTAAACAATTTTATCAGCTATTCATGAGGTAAAGGTGCAGTCAAGGAAAATCTACTGTATTTTATTTTTTAATACGGTCGGTCTTTTCGGCCAGGTCGATTAATTAGGAAGTTGTCAGAGTTTAAGAATAGTCTTTCGTATTATCCAAAATAAATACTAAAACGCGGGCGCGCGGCAACCCTGTATTATCTATATCGCCGACGATACGTGAAACAAGGCATAGGTGCGACGTTGAGCAAGTGAAGGATGTCTGGTGCTACTGACGAGTGTTTACAGTGCCTCCTCAAAAGTGTCAATCGCTTAGAGCGACTTGCTGGGCTTGAGAAATGGGCGTAACGAGCAGTCAGAGACTGTTGATGATTATCGCCGCTCATGATTACCCGCATAACTCCTTTGCAGATGTGATGCTCTACTTCTCTCTTATCTCTTCCCCTCTAAGGGGTTATCGAAGAGACAAATGTCTGTCTGTCCACGGTTTGCCATATGTTATACAAAATGGCTATCACTTCATGGCGGTTACGTCTCTTGACGTATTGACGGCATAAGACTAGTAATTAAAACTGGTTTACACGCTGAGGCGAGGGCGCGTCCCGGTGTCAAGAGCGAGGTCGCGGAACAGGTTGGGTATTAACATTTAAATTTGCTAATGTGTTGCATAACTAGCGGCGCCCCGCGGTTTCACCCGCGTAACTTCGACCCTGGGAGGTACAGCGTGGTGGTGTGTAGACTGTACTCTTCCTTGGTAAATGGGCTATTTGGGAGTGAAAGATTTTTTCTGATCGGAGCTGTGGTTCTTGAGAATAACGTGTTCAATAAGACTTTTTACTTTTATAGTTATATATATAATACTAGCAGCGCCTCGCAGTTTTACCCGTATATCCCGCGTACTCCTTACGTGGTAACGTATATTACACTGAAATAATTTTGCAAATCGGACCTGTAATCCCAGAGATATTAATCTTTAGTCAATCAAACAGACAAACTCTTTGGATTTATAGTAATATATATTTATATTATATTATAACACTAAAATATAATTATATAGAATGTGTCTAATAGCCTAATATATGTCACCGGGGAAACACCGCGCTCAATTTCTAGCTAATAATAATGTCGTCCTAGCCGATTTCTGCTACAACGTCCATCGCTCCAGAGACTATCCATCTGCGATGGTTATATTAGAGTTCACTAGTTTGCGCAGACACATGCACTATATTATTCCCTCATTCCTCCTATTCCGTTCGGACGGCAGCTTCACAAAACCTGAGAGAAATCAGGCTCAGAACCGATGGCTTAACGTGCTCTGTGGCGCGGCAACGTAACAGCTAACTTCCTAATTCCAAGCTGTCCAAGAAATTGAAAATTCCAATGAAACTTCAGTTTCATACGACACGGGAGTCGGGTCTTATAAAACAAAAAGTTTTGTAGGTCTGTTAGTTAAACCACTAGACCGTCGTCTTCGCGAGGAATCAAGGCTATGCTGGCGTGATTTGTACGGCTTGTGACTGTCACATATTGTCCAATTACTTGATTATTAATTTTATTATTATTGATTTTGTATGTTTAATGTTGGCTCAGTGTGTTTTAACAAATAAAGATATTATTATTACTATTATTACTGGAATAAACGGGGTATTCTATCAGCCACCCGGTCGCGCTTTGTGCGTGATTTTCCGGTGGCCCATTGGAGTCGAAAGACGAAAGAGCGCGTCTGCGTATCTGTGCAGATGTTAAATGGCGTGGGCAGTTATCAAAAGGCTTCTAACAAGTTTACCTTCTTATACTTAAAATATCCTCTAGTTGTTAGATCTTCTTACAGTCAGACAACTGAGTCTTTATTACATTTAATTACATTAATTACATACATTTTATTGGTTTGCATATATTTTACATTTACACTTTCTAATTACACATTAATTATGAATATAATAAAGTGAGAGACGCTTAATTAGTGGAAATTTTATACTAGTAATTAGAAAAAAATTAAAAAATCGAACATAAGTAGATAATTAAGGTATGCTTTAACCATTTACATAACTAAAATAGTTAATGCTTAAAATATATTATTTCTTATTAATGTGCAATACAAAAAATAGAATTCTGATTGTATTTTTTTAGGGTAGGCTACTTACACACCGCACGAAACGCGACAGCACAGCTGTCACTTTACGCCGGTGTCGTGTAAGCGTGTACTTCCCCGGTCGTGCCGGCCCAATTCGGCTGCAGCGAAGCACTACATTTGGCTTGATGTATGTATGGCTTATTAATTAGATATATTGCTATAACGGTGTCCTCGGACACGTCAAACTAAACAGTTATTTCGGAAATACCCCTGTTTGACGGCTAACTGTAAAAACTTACCTATCGTTTAGTGTTTACAGTTAAGCCGCGCGACGTACGAACTTGTCTTATAAACTTTATGCATTAGTCTAATCGAATTGCTAACCTAGGGAGAAACAAATTGAGTAACATAATACTTGAACGCTCCCCTAGTGTTATTGTTACATTGCAGCCGATTCAGACCGGCACGACCGGGATGGTGGAACTCGGTGACACCGGTGTGAAGTGACTGCTATCTTGTCGTTTCATCTTATTCAAAATTGTGCAACAAGGAAACAGCATCACTTGCGGATGCTACTTGGCTCAGTGGGGAAGTGCCCGAGAGTTAAGTTACAGGAATTACACCCGCGTGAAGCTGGGGCTACTCGTTAGTGAGAGTTAATAACTATTGGACTCACCAACAAGAATATCCTCAGATGTAGAGCGAGCCTCTTACTCGTCATCGTAACAGCCGGCTACTTCTGTAACAAACAAACAAACATCACTACCGTACCAAATATATATAGATAGATAACCTAATGTAGATAGATAGATAAAAAACTTGTATTTTTTTTATTTATTTATTTCCATATACAATATTATACATTATAATGATCTTAAACTAGGTTACAAAGATTTTTATTAAACGAGATTATATATTATCTTGTATAGTATAAGGGGACAAAGGAGCAGTCGATCCATGAAGTAATAAAAAAAAAAGTAGCATAGCGCACCTTTAGGCTGCGCCAAATAGGATAAGGTAAGCTAGGTCATGCAATGCATGGCAACTAACACCGGTTTTCATCAACCTCACCTTTGGCTTGTCGTGTCTCCTGCATGCTACAGTGCATACACAAATGTCCTCTGTACTCAATCTCTTATTCAGATAGGATGATAGTTCGTCACCGCCAGGGGAATTAGCGCAGGAACGGCTTAGCGTGCTCTTGAAGGCACGGGGTAGTCAATGAATCCGAGAAGTCGGTATTCAATTTAATTCGAGAAACTAGTAAAAACTCCTCATATTTATTTTACACCACGCACATTAAACCCTTTTCTAAGGTGTCATAAACTTAGAAAATATTTATCGTATCTACAGTAAAACTGATGTGAACCAACGCGTATTGGTCGCCGTACACTTATCAACTCGGAAAGTGATCCTAACCGCATCACCACGAGCCGGTCAGTATTCATTGTATGAAACTTCATACTGCAATTAAAAACACTAATGGGAAACGTAATATAATCGTATCGTCTTCGCTTTTCTAGGCGAGGCGTTTACGATCCCTTTCCGATTTGATAAGTATGCGGCATTACGCGTTATCGCCCTTATGTCAAAAAGACACAAGTTTGCGCGGTTTTTTGCTAAAAAAGTTCCCTTTGTCGTGTCTCCTCGGTTCCAGAATAATAATAATAATATCCTCCTGGCCGATTTCGGCTACGGCGGCCGTCTCTATAGAGACGAGCCAGATGCGCAGGATATATTACAGTACACAAGTGTACGCGCAGACACAAGTGCACTCTCTATTCCCTCACTCTCATATTCCGATGGGACGGCAATCCGACACGACCGGTGAGAAATCAGGCGCAGGACCGACGGCTTAACGTGCTGTTATTAGAAATTGAAAAATCCCAATAACAATTTTTGGTCCGACCCGGGATTCGAACCCAGGACCTCAAGTCTGCGGTTGAACACGCTCACCACTAGACCACGAGGCAGTCAAGGTTCCAGAATACTCCCCTCATAACTACAGTTAGCATTGGAATACTGGGCGTCGACATATCGAGTAACGTTCAGTTTCGCGGTCACTTGGAAGCGAGGACTAAATTAGCGACCTCAGCTTGGGCGTGCTTGGCAGGGCGAAGCAGTACTTCACACCAGCCCATCGGCTGCAACTTTACAAAGCGCAAGTCCGACCTCACATGGAGTACTGCACTCAACTTTGGGCCGGAGCCCCGCAATATCAGCTCCTCCCATTTGACCGCATCCAACGAAGAGCGACTCAAATCGTCGATAACCAGTATCTCTCCCGCCAACTTGATGCTCTTGCTATTGCTGTGCATCTTCTATCGCATTTTTCACGGGGAGTTTCCGAAGAAATGTTTGGATTAATACCTGCAGCTGAATTTCACTATAGGACCTGGCGCTAAATTCGAAATTCCACCGTCACCACCTCGATCCTCCGAAGTCCACTACTGTGCGCTTTAGGCGCAATTTCATCACGCCACCACTTCGATATGGAATCAGCTACCACCCTACGTATTTCCGGACCGATACGACCTAGGGATCTTCAAGAAAAGAGCCTATTCTTCGCTAGAAAGTCGGCAACGCATCTGTTAGACCTCCGGTGTTACCGATGTCTGTGGGCGTTGGTGATTACTTTCCATCAGGTGACCCAACTGCTTGTTTGCCTCCTATGCTATAAAAAAATGTCGCTTATGTCTCACACCTTTCATCTCCAAACCACAACCAAAACGATCATCGTTCGCAAAGAGTAGAATCCAGTCACAAGACACATATTTCTCAAGTCCATTTGTGAATAAAATTATTTTGGTTTTTGGTATTTTATCTCACAATTTCAACCCTACATGCTTATACATTCTATATTACAGTGGAACAGTTGATGATAACACCTCCCAGGATTCAAACCCGCGCCGGTGCGCGCTGACCACCGCGCCATCTACCGACTTTCTCTATTACGATGAGTGAGATATGAATCAGGCCAGCATCAGGACAGCGAGGTCGCACACGTAACCTCACGAAATGGCGGACACAACCGTGCGAAAACGCAGAACCTCCGCCCACTTCGTAAATGTCTCCGTACAAAGTGTCAGTCCGTAAAAAAATACTGATAGGGTTGTCAACCGTAAAGTATCGTTCGGTGGGTAGAGAATAAATAACTGTTGAGTCAGAGTCAGCCATTTTGGACTTGCTCTTTTAAAAAATTTAAGCAAGGTAGAAATAAATCCCTTCATCCTACTAATATTATAAATGCGAAAGTTTGTATGTTTGTTTGGTTGTTACTCCTTCACGCAAAAACTGCTGAACCTATTGTAATGAAATTTGGTACACACAGAAGGTAACTTGTATTAACACAGGATAGTTTTTGTCCCGAAAAAATATTCCTATGGGACGCCATTGGATGATTTTCTATGTTCCACGGGGTCGAAATTTACGCGGGTGAAACCGCAGGGCGCACCTAGTTAATAATATATTTTAGTGAAATGATACGAACCGTAGTCGTACCTACTAAAATTAAATAACATGATCTAGGGGGACGTTACGTAGTCTTTGACTGTATATTTTTATATAGTATAAAGAGGCAAACGAGCAATCGGAGTCTTTTTCATGACGACGCTCAAGGACATCCACAAGGAAGTTATACAGATGCGTTGCCCTCCTTCCTCCTCACCTGCTATCGCCTGCTACTCACACACGTATCGTATAAGTGGTAATTCGGCTACATGCACGCAAGCAGCGGGATTCTATCTTTCACCACTTATAAGCATCGTTTAATAAGTCCAGATCAATAGAATTTAGGTCAGTGAAGTTTGGAACTATTAATGGCAAACCAGAGTTGTGTACATAGCAGATAGTCTGATGATCTTATAATAGTAGGTTTATCAGTTACCTAATAAGTGTGTTGTGTGTGTGCATGCGTGAACTATACTTTAGATAGGGCTACCACAATCTGTCAATTCGCATAAATGAATTTTTTACTGGGTTAGAAGAAAGGTGAAAAATGGATGATGTATATTTTCTTTAGCCCATGTATGTGTGCGTGTATGTAATTTATATGTTCCCAGCTACTGGGACTGGTTAGTTTGTAACGTATAGACTCATGTTTAAAATGCGTGTGACGCATATGTGTAATATACTAGCAGCGCCCCGCTGATTTACATATGATAGCCATTCTCGGCTTCTATAAGTCGTAGTTTAATTGTACAATATAGTATATGTGAAATATAATGCTAAAATAATATAGGTACTCTAGCCATTCTCAATATATGATCTAACTAACAATGAAGTAATTATTCAATGAAGACCTGTAGTACCAGAGATCAGACAATTCAACCAAATATCCTAACTCTTCAGATTTAGAATATTAGATTGTAATTATTTGTAGCTGCTCGCTGGCTACAGGTCTTAATTGAATAATTACTTCATTGTGTTAATTGTTTTTAATTTATTATTTCTATGGTGGTACTTGTTACATACACATGCCAAGTGGAAGTAGAACAAGTCTGACAGATCAGGGTTGACAGCTGATGCCTAAGTTCTTTACTGGTAATCCGCAGCTCCCTACCTACTGTGACATGCTTGTAGCTGTCACTAAGTCACGGTCGTGATGTCAGACATCCCTCTCTCTCTCGTCATCTGCACCTAACCATAGATATCATCTATATTCAGTAACTATATTCAGTGTACGGTCTATGACTAAACGTAGACAACCAATACACTTAACAGTACTTATAAAAGTATGGTCATCTGAACTAACGCTTGCACGATATTTACACCGCTGGTTATCGCGTCGCGGCGTCGCGCCGCAGTTGTGTGTGAAAGCCCTTAGATATTGACAAACAGCGCAGGGGCATGACATACAGAACAGTAGTGGGGGTAATGGCGACATTTTGATTTTGTGACATTGCAATATCTAAACTATGTTACAGTCATTATTTTTTTTAGATTAGGGTTCTTATTTTTAGAGTTTTTATTTCCACCAACGTTTAAGACACCCAAGGAATCTTTAGGTGGTTTTGTAATGAAATGGCACTTATGGTCTAGTTTTTTTTTATATTATGGTATAAGGGGGCAAACGAGCAGTTGGAGCCATTTTTATGACTACCGACACCTACAGACATCCGCATAGAGCTGCCGTCCTTTCTCCTCCCACCTTCACGGGCCACCGGCTACTTACACGCCGCACGAAACGGGACAGCACAGCTGTCACTTTGCGCAGGTCTCGTATAAACCAGAGGTACCTCCCCTGTCGTGCCGGCCCAATTCGGCTGCATGCAAACATGCAGTGTGGCACTACCTCTTCCTTTATTTATTTCGTGATATATATGCCCACTTTCAACTAAATCCGTTCGATTCGTCCGAAGAAAATAAACATTCACCTCATACAACAACACAACAAAAATTTTTATTTTTTTAAAGAGCTGCAGGTAGGCAGTATTATTTAATTAGACATTAAATTTGATATTCAGATCAAACTTATATATCAAACGTCTGAAATTGGGCAACGGTTTGTTACTGTATCCATGTCACAAAATCAGGTTCAGACCTTGTGAGGGCCAGGTCCTTGATCTAACTGCAGTTAGAGCACGTACGGTTACAAAACTTATATAATGTGTGTACATGTCGATGTACCCAGTGTGTACTCTATCGGTAAAAGAGAGTGGAGTAATAAAGAGCACTTATATGTGTACCGGAGCTCGTGAATTACAATATTGTAAAAAAAAAACAAAATATTTTAATTCAGTGCCATTACGAGTGTTTTTTTTTGTATAAGGGAGCAAACGAGCAGTCAGATTTCCATTGGTCATTTTCATATAAAATAGAACGCTAACAACTGTATGGAGTAGTACCGCGTACAAAAAGGCCCCCGAATAACCGAGGACATGCAGAGAGCGGATCTGACAAAAGTACGCGAGAGTCCCCGAAAGAAATAGAACTCTAGTGACTAGGCGAAGCAACGCACGGTCTTTAGTCGAGAGTGAGGCACGTTCCGGGCAACAAATGATGAATGACACACCGTGTGCGTTGAGTACGCAGTAAATCCACAGGGAACTTTTTATTTGCGGAGCGTACTTTTCTCTCCGCTGCGGACAAAAATCTCTCGTCAGCCATTATACAGATGCGTTGCCCTCCTTCTTTCTCCTCCTCCCCACACGTCGCACGAGACGTGACAGCGCAGCTTAATAGGACACATGTTCGATTCCCTCCGAAGTGTTTATGTATTATATTATGTACTCTTCGCGTTAAGCTAGGCTAAAGGTGTGATCCCCCTCGACGGATCTCCACCTTGTCGTGGTGAGGGGGCTTTGTAGCCGTGGCTTGGACAACCACGGTGAACCAAGAGGGATCCCGGGTGGGGACGCGTCGAGTGGGCTTCGCTAGGGCCCGCTCTGGATGTGTCCATGGAGGAGGGGTCGCGGGAGGAGAGGTGTCTCGGTGTATCGTTGCCGTGCACCATACCTCCCTCGACCGAACGGGGGCGCACCGTCTGTTGCGTTGGCGATGGGGCCGCAGAGGAAGAAGAGATGCGGTGTGTCGTTGCCGTCCTCCCTGTCCTCTGCGACCGTTTAATGGTTGGTCCGCCGCCCAGCGGATGGGACCAGCCAATGCCGGAGGACCTCCACCCGTCCCTCTGAATCAGCAGACGGCGGCGTGGATTCGGACGACCCGCGTGGTGTGCTCCGTTGGAGCATTGGGACCAGGGGTTAGGATGGGAACCTGACCTCATTGCACGGTTCCAACGTGGAGTTAGGGGCTGTTGAAAGGCAGCCGGACAGTCCCTAAGGAGGAGGAGTCTGGCCTTTTCACCGAGGCCAGCCTGTCGCTGGAGGCGCCCTGTTCTTTCAGATCCGGGGCCCTCCAATTATAGCGGCTGAAGACACCCGCAGGGGTTTAGTCGGTAAAGGCAACCCAGTTGTCGAGCCCGACACTGTACCCGGTTGAGCCACCCGGGCTCCTGGGTAGCGTGCGTGCATTCCCTGCGTTACCAAAAAAAAAAAGGCTAAAGGTGTGATAAGGTCGCAGATCTCTTGCACGTTACATCAAATTTGGTGTCGTAGCGACAGCAAGATAAGATAATTTATTTGACGAGTGACGGATCCAATTGTGTTTTCAAACTATTCAAGAAAGTGTCCAAAAACTTTTAATTAATAAATTTATGTCAAAAAGTTGAATAATTATAGATAATTAATTGATTAACGAGGCCCGCTGAGTTTGTCTTAGCTGCTCTTAGAATTATACCACAAAAAATAGAAATTTAAAAAAACATTTCCATTCCCAGCCAATTTACGCCAAAGTGGCCCCACCTTTTAGATAGATAGATAGATAGATAGATAAAGCTTTATTTGCAACCATACAGCACAATTACAGAACAACAATTTTGAAGAGAAATTGATAATACATAAAAAATAAAGAAAAATCTTAATCTAACATAATGTCTCAACACAATGCGTATTCATATTGTGTATGTGCTATAGCGACGCAAATGGGTAAGTAACTCAGTGCATATGATCCAGCATAAGCTAGATACACTGGTTTTCAGTTACTGCCCTTTATGACGACGAGAGAGCGCTTAAACAGTGAATTTTTTGTGTGTATGGGTGTGTGTGTGTGCGTGTGTGTGTGTGTGTATGTGTGTGTGTGTATGTTTTAGCATAAAAATATAATACTTACATTTGTGTCAGATAATATATATTATATACATATATTTTTTATAATCTATCGTTAGAGAAAAAAAACCTTGTATTTAACTATTAATTTATCTCAGTATGATTGTTAATTGCTAGTATTAATAAATGAATTTTATGTGACAATGATTAAATTAAATATCAAAAATAAATATATACTCCCACAGGCTTATTGGTTCTCTTGTTCTTTAATGAGGTAGTTTCTTAATCTAGTTCTAAATGTATTTTTATTTGTAAGGCTTCTCATTGGTGGGGGGATGTTATTCCAACATTTTGTTGCCTGGTATCGAAAGCTACCTCTGAAAGCTGCACTGTGGTATTTTGGCACTGATAAAATTGGGCGTGAAAAGCGTGTTCCATACTTGTCAATAATAGTCGAAAACATTATTTTTGAGAATAAATATTCGGGAGATTTAAATTTGATTAGGTCAAACATTAGGCCAGCGAGATGTAATTGTCTTCTTGCTTCCATTTTTAACATTGATGCAGCATTTAAGTAAGGAGTTATATGCGTACGAGGAGGAACAGTAAAACAAAAACGACAGCAAGCATTTTGTACCCTCTGTATAAGGCGGTGTGTCTTGGCTAGTAGGCAGGGGCCATACACAATATCTCCATAATTAAGTCTAGATAATATGAGACTTTCGCAAAGCGTGACACGAGACTTTTCTGACAGCACATTTCGTATCTTGTAAAGAATTTTTAGCCTGTAAAAGCAGCTCGTGACTAAATTCTTTACATGACCCTCAAACTTTAAATGACTGTCGAAAAGTATACCAAGGCTTTTGGCTTCTTCCACACGCTCTATTTTTTTATCGTAAATATAAATTGATAAATCAACACCGTCAACAATCCTACTCACTTGCTTTCTTGTACCAATTATCATAAATTTTGATTTAGAGGGATT
>LUGF01057156.1:0-16853 GCA_001625245.1 Calycopis cecrops | reverse complement strand
TGAGTTAACAGATAGTAATTCAGTAAAATAGATTAGGTTTAAACATCAAACAGTGTAGTACCTATATTTGATTTATTTGATGCGCAAATTTAGAGTGCAATTCAGTATTTTAGTTAGCAATTTTGAATACTTTGATAGAAAAATGTGGATTTACAGTTGTAAGATTAAATACTACCCATTTATAAATGGGCACATTTATTTAAAAATATATATTTAGCTAGGTATGTACCTATAATCAGAGTCAAATGTAGGTATAATTAAGTAAGTACATTTACACAAATTAGTTTTTATTACTAAAATTATATGTACTTATATTATGAGTTACTATGGTTAAAGTATAGTTTAGATAAGTCTGTCTTCAAGAAGTAGTCTCTGATCTCCTGATGGTATGCCTGTCCCAGTAATATCAATGCCATGATATTGAAATATCAGGGTACAATATCAATGAGGTCCACATCTTACACACATCACACACCACATCTTCCTACTAATCACAATGCACATGTATCATATACATCTTTATATAGGTACCTAAATAATTTACTTGTACTAATGGAACTAAATATTTTGACTTGTCGTTACATTCCAAATTAAACTTAAGATGTCACTGATGCACTGAACATTGCTGGTGACTTTAAATTGTCGGTTATACATGTCTAGTGAGGTCCTTTGCAACGTTCCTGACATCAATATGATGTGGTATTATGTATTACATGGTTTTTAGGCTTCGGCGCAACATTACCTATTATTATTTTTTTCATTTCTATTTCTTGTTATCTTTGTCTTTATCTGTATTGCAATGTTGTGATGCTTAAACTTATATTACTGATAGGAATAGAGACTGATTTTACCATCGCCCATTAAAATACAGTACCTATTAATTAATGGAATAGCACAGTATTGTTAATTTATTTATTCTGGTCTTTAGAGAGTACATAAATAGCTGTTATGGATCAATGTTATTACAATATCACTAAACATATACCTGCCATTACATATATTAGGTATTACTAAAATATAGAGCTGTTTGATAATAAATGTTATTATTTTAATATCACTAATGAATGATAACACGGAATTGATAATATAATTGTTTGCAGGTTAGATAAAGAGGTGTAGGTGTCGGTACAATATAATAAAATGCTACTTAAAACTAATACATTCACATATATTCAATATATTTCCTTATTACCATTAGAAACCTCTTTTTTTCTTAGTAAGGCAACAAAAAGAAAATATTACTACTACTACTACTAAATTTATATTTTAACATGTGTAATAATACAAACTGTGGAAACTGCTTAATTATTAATTATATCTAATATAGGTAAATAAGCAATAAATTGTAAGTAGGTAGGTACCTAATTATACTAAAATCATGTCCTTATTTCAATACTTCACAAAAATCTTTTACAATCTTAAACTCTCAGAGTATCTCTTTTATATTAATTTATTGTTTTGAAAGGAGAGCTGTGAAAAAACTTAAAACGTTAAAACTTCAAGTTCAAACATAATTTTCAGACACCTTCACTAGGTAATTAAGATTTAATTACTTACCTATTGCATCAATACATAATACTAAGATTAAGAAATCTTCTACAAAAAAGTTATTTCACCTCTATCATAATGATGGTAAGAGGTAGTGCCACACTGCATGCTTGCATGCAGTCGAATTGGGCCGGCACGACCGGGGAGGTACCTCTCGCTTACACGAGATTGGCGTAAAGTGACAGCTGTGCTGTCGCGTTTCGTGCGGTGTGTAAGTAGCCGGTGGCCCATGGAGGTGGGAGGAGAAAGGAAGGCAGCGCTTCTGTATAGCCTCTATGCGGATGTTTGTGGGCGTCGGTAGTCATGAAAATGGCTCCGGCTGCTCGTTTGCCCTCCTATAAAAAAAATTATGTCTTTTTTTTATAACAAAATTAAAATAAATTTTATTATATGCCAGGAAGTCATAATATTGTGTCAGTAATAAATAAATTAAACAATAAATTTATTTAGTTTTTAATTTGATGCAATGAAGTTTCATATCTGTCCGGTAAAGTTACAAAGCTAAAAATACGATAATATTCAAGTATAATAAAACTAGGTATGTAATGTTAAATTATTATACCTTATTCTTGTTAGAAAATTTAATACTGAATAGATATATCTAAAAATATTAGTTTATATATTTATTGAGGAAGTCAAGATCACGACAGAATAGTAACTAAATAAATAATTTAAAAAGTAGGTTACTTGATAAGTGGGCGGGAGTCAAGTAATCAAATACTTGTCAAAGATGAGTAGCTCAAAATACAGATTGGTCATTACGTTTATTATTTTTTTTTATCGAGAAGTAGAATATGTTAACACGTTTATTTTTTGGTTGAATAGAATAATTGTGTTATTTTACGTGACTATATATTGTATAAACTTTGTTTTTTTTTGTTTACTTGATACATTCTGTAGATTGAACAGCTTTATAATTTTGAATAGTTTAACACAGTAACACCGAGAGGTTTTGATAGATTTAGTTCTCATTTCTGGGGCAAATCAATGTTATAAAATTTATATATTTTTTACGATATAGGTTATTGGGTATATAGTGTATTTATTGCGCAGGACGTGGGCATAATACAATGCAATATAAAGCGAAATTGTGGAAACGTGGGCTACCCGTGAAAATTTCAAGATGTACCTACATACAGTAAATGCAACAACAAATAAATTATTCAAACACAATATAATCTAAGGCAATCCTTAGACAATCTAATCTAATGATTAGATTATGAAATGTACCTACTACTAGCTATTTGTAGGCACACCGAAACATATCATCTCTATTTTTGTACTTTTATAGCAAATAAAATTTTCTTTCTTATCCTTAGTCGCGTATACATATTATGAATTAGTATATAAGCCACAGGTTACTGAATACGTAAGTTATGCTTTATACATCCTTACGGTTAAACAGAAAATATTTTTTATTATAATTATTATTGATAACATTCATTTTACAATGTAATAATAGGTTTTTATTGTTTTACCTATTTATGTATCTATATCTACATGTTTAATTTCGTTTGGTTTATACAATAAATAATTCTATAATAATTGACCATTAATACAACTTTAAATAATTGTTAAATATATAATCCTTACCAAGTTGTTAAAGTTTCGCAGTAATAGGGTCGATTATAAATGTTAATACTACATGTCGCGTCTACATGCATTGCTCTCGTCTCTCTCTGCGAACGCAAGCCCCGCCTACTTATCAAGCGGGGCACTTTTTTCCCTGTAAAGTACACACAATTATAGAGTGCAGTCTAACAAGTAGCAAGCCGCGCTCTTCGGCGCAAGGCGGCGCGCGCGCTCTCGTGATCTATTGCTCGTTCTTTATGAAGTGCAGTGTGCTGTAACGAACTTTAAATTAATATAATAGAAAGTGATTAAGTTATAATCAATTAACAACAGGAAACCGGTGAGTTATTATTTATTAAATTGAATTTGTGGGTTTGTTCGGTATTAAAATGTAGGTTAAATGTTTCATTTTGTCTTAGGTTGGTTTGTTTCTCAACGCCGCGCGCCGCCCACCCCGTGGCCATGACTCGCGGGCATTTTGTAATTAGCTTCTCTATTAGTTTTTAAATAGGTAATTACTAGGGAATGCTTTTGAAAACTTTAATTATGAATATTTGCAAATTTATATTAGTTATTTAATTTTTTTCAGTCATTTATGAGTAGAATGGTCAGTGTGTATATTACACTGGCCACACATAGAGCAATATATCTGTACAAACACCGATATAATAATATATGGAAAGCAGTATATTATACAGAAATTACATTATTATAGATACATATAACTAATAAGATATATAAGTACTTATCATAAATTATAAAATTGAGTTATTTAATTAAATGAAGTATACTTAGCTTATTTATTTATTTCATATTTATTATAACTAGCTGACCTGTGCCCATTCCGTTGTTAATTTCCGGTGAAGCAGCGGGGCATAAGTAGTAATAAAATATAGCTTACTATGATAGATACTTCTGATTAGTGTAGCTTCTGCTTGTTGATAGAATATAGTTCATGATCTAATATGTACTTCCAAAGATAACCTTCAAACAAACAATGTTATGTAATATCTTCATCTCTTTAAATTAGTAAGTAGGTATTTATACTTATACTTGTGTGATATAAATATATAAATAAAATATAAATTAAACTGATATAAATGGTCTTATAAATAAATACAAATATTAAATATGGCCCGCTGTATCAACATTGTGTACAAGTTACAACTCATTTGGTATGAGCATGACATACCTACGTACATAAATAGCGAATGGTGCTGTTGAACATTTATTAATTGCACCTGGTAATTTGAAAATCAAAATAAATTACAACAATATGTTACCCAGTTCTCTCTCTCTCCGTTATCAGTCAGACGAGAAGGTACTGATATGCAATATGGATACATTTTAATATATTATTGGATACCTCCAAATGTAATGTTCAACCATTATTTTACTTGCCTATTATTATTCATGAATAATGATTGTATTTAAATTAAATATTATTGTCTTTATTATATACTACTATAAAAAGAAATGTAAAATACAAAATAAGTCTAATTAGTTATAAAGGTTTAATAATATAAAATATTACAGACATTTTTGAAAATAATTACTTAAAATATAAAAAAGATGATACTTAGGTATGAATATAATATCTATGAATAGTGAAATGATGAAACTTTAGATAATCTGGTTGCAGAATTAATACTTAATTTTTAAATAAGTATACATACAATCTTAAATTTATGGGTACTTTACATAGTCTTACTTACATTTCATATCATTATGTCATACCTATTATGTTGCCTAAATTATATTCTTAATTTATTTACGTCATAAATAAAGCATTATTTTTTCTCATATCCTTGTTTTGTTGTAATACTCTAAACAATAAACACTTATAGCAATTCATTGAACATATAAATAAACAAAAAAAAATAAAAAGTCAGTAATTCATTATTATAATAAAATAAATACAAAATATGTCTAATCACTATAAATAATATGTCTTCAATGTGAAGTCTCTGAAATGATGTTTTAACTAAGTACCTAAATGAATTCCATACATACCTACTCTCTAATTGCACATTTAGATAATTCTGTATTTATTCATGTTCATCTGCATGACAATTGTCTCTCCTTTACATGTAATTGTAATACATCAAGAAGTATAATATGTGAAGTTCAGTTAGTAGAAAGGTCAGAGTTGCTCATGCACCAACTGATCTACGCTTCTACTTATTTACTCCGTGTGACAATTGGCATGTACAAGCTCAGCGGGTTATGTTTTCTTATGAATATTTGTAAATTACTAGCTGCGCTCTGCGGATTCACTTCGCTCCCGTTAAAATATTGAAATGAAGAATAGATGTTGTACGATTTTCAGAATCACCCGATATGCACACAAAACTTCATAAAAATTGGTCGAACTGTATTGGAGGAGTATTGTAGCTAAAATTTTGACACGAGAATTTATTATACATAAAAGTTAGTAATTTAATATAATATATAGTTCATTATATCTTAATTTACAATGTAGTCCTTATTGTGTATACTAAAGATGTGCAAGGGCTGATAGATCAGCTTGCATCAGTATTTAGTAAGTACTTAGGTACAGACTGAAATCTTTAGATTGGAGCTCCTCCGCATGTTTAAACACGGCAACTAGAGTAACTCCGGTCGTTTTTATATTAAGCTACTTTAAACCAATTTAAAAGAGTAAAGTGCAGTTATACCTACCCACTTTCTAACCGATGCCCCATGTTACTGTTAACTGAAATTTATTGTGTTAATTTTTCGCTCAAATCTTTTGCCAACGTCAAATCGCGCTATGCCTCAACAAACATCTTTTATTAATTCATAATATAATATAATAATTAATACTACACTAGAATTAAAGAGGACTGTTAACATTTAGGGGCCTGTCAGCTGTGGGGGTGACGTTTTGTCAGGTGTGTGACTTTAGGCAACCGTTTTTAAACACGTTTTTACTTGATGTAGCCGATCAACGTTTTATTTTAATACTTTGTAGGAAAACAAGAATAAGACACAACCTTTAACAACGAATTCTGTTATATAATAATGTTTAATTGTTCTATTTCTGTTTTGTTTTTGTAATAGGTGGGTAGGTAGGGTATTGACTAAAAATAATTGTAAAAGAAAAGCAAGGCCTTAAGACTATTACTACTTTTTTTCTTGACTTTCAATACAATAATGTACCTATTAAGATAAAACATCATGAAAGTCCAACTCTGTGTGAAGATCAGTTCCAACTTCCAGACGGTGTAGACGCACACTAGTGTGTGACCATTATTTTTATGTACCTACCTAAATACAGATAACCTTTGTCTGCGTAAAACAACATCAATCTCATTCAAAGATGATATTGATGAAATAATAATTTATAAATAGGTTTCCAACTGGGACGATCCTGCCCGGCAGTGGCGCTGGAGCCAAAGGTAGGGGGCGGTAGTGGCTCCTCAGGTAAGGGGATGTTAAGACAATCAAGTGGTTGTTGTGGTATGTTGTCTATTTATATAATACTTATGAAATAAAATATTTACCTTCATAATGTTTTTTCATGAAATTTAACCATGGCATCTGCTTTTATCGAATTTTGTTCTTCTATGTACGAGCCCACGTAGCTACATGGCAAATGCAAAACGTTTGTAAGCAGTTTATCACAAGACCTGCCTATATAATAACATAGACCACATAACATTATTTTTATTAAAGTACCTAGTGTACTGTGTGTTGTAACAAGCTCGCGGCGTGTTTGGTTGTTTCATTACATAACCCCGTCTATCAATAAATTAATATAAAATATCATTAACAACATATCACTATGTTATTTATCATCGTGAATGTAGGAGCCACACACTACACTTTACCTAATCGTTGTGTTTTTGCTTGTGTGCAAGAACAAAACAACTACCATGTAGGTAATCAAAATCTTGTGAGTGCTGGGTTAAAGTGAGCTTTAAGTTCTGATTTAATTTTTTTTGCAAAAATGTAATTTTTTTTATATTCTGGCTGCTTATTTTATACCCACGGCTACACGTAAGAAGATTTTAGCATGCGTTTTCCATTTGCGAGAATAGATTTTTATAACGTAAACCGAAGGATGTTCTAGAATTGTAGATCAACTTATTTATGCAAAAAAAAGAAATTTAAAGTCGTGCCCAGCCGAACTTCTTAGTTTAGTCTCCAAATCGCTCTGAATTCTGATAAAATCATAGTTTATATACATTATTATATACATGAAGTTATATACGAAACTAGTTTCGTCTCCGACGACTTTTTGATAACTCCCACTTAACTTTTGATAGCAATATGACATATATTTCTGTTCTTAGAAAGTTTTAAGAAGGTCGCAAAGCAGCAAGGTTATATATAGCCACATTCAGTTCTTTGTAATAATCCACCTACAAGTCTAAAAGTGTTTACCTACCTATTAACATTTTATTGCAGTTTCTTCAACAGTAATAATTATAATAATAACGTTTATATGCGTCTACGATCTAATCAAATGCTAGTTATAAGAGAGCCGCTAGAGGTCGACTTTAAAGTTCGGACTAGTTCATTAGATGCATACTACAATGTTGGTTTTGTGGTAGATAGGAATCTCAACATATCTACCTACTACTGAAGTGTTACACGCCTATATTAACTCTTTAATGTAAAGCAACCCAAGTATTATCATCCAGCCAAATACATTAGTAAATAATATTTAAATATGCAACAACGAAAACAACAACATTTTTTTCAAAGTCACCGGCACATAACAATGCTTTCACAATGCCGACAAAAACAAAGGGCGGTGTGTTTTTGTTGGTCTCGAGTTGTACGCCCTTTGTTTAGTTCTTGTTAAGAATGGCTTGTTTTTTTGTGCAATGTCGGTCTCGAAGATTATTCGCTTTACTATTTTAGTTTAGTCGTGTCTTGGTGACCGCGCGGATGTGAACTTCGGAGACGGACAAGAGTTAGTGGTGTTCGTGTGTTGTTTGTGTTGTTCAGTGGTCTGTTAGCACATGTGTGGTGAGTGGTACCGAGGAGTGCTGTCATGGTGTCTTGGTCCAGACGGTAAGTGTTTTATGTTCTTGTAGTTAAACACTTACAGCGCCCCGCGGCTTTACCCACACAGGTGACCTGCCCTCCGCGCCCTGTCTGTAGCAGCTAGGGCGTGTATAATATAACCTTTAGGTATAATCCTAATGAAACAAAATCTTAATGAATTTATTATATACCTACTGGCAGTCCCGCCAGACCAGTCCTGTTACAATTGTAGAATCCTCTGTCGTGGTATTATGTTACGTGGCGCTAATATCACACATGTTACATTTTTCTACTCATTTTTAATGATTTCTGTGCTATTTTCAAACAAATATACCTATAAACTTTGTCAATATAACAAAAGTATGAAAGAAATAATTGTTGAATTAAATACATTCACGGGGGGTTCATTTAATTCACATGCATGATGTATCCAATTTGATGAAGCTGCCACTTCCATATCGTTCCATAGATAAATAGCAATGGTAAAATCTTATCCCATCACATCTGAGTTACTTCCAATGACGTATGTACCAAACAAAAATAATAAATAACCAGCGATTTTTAAAAATATTAAGCGGACAAGGGAGGACGGGAATAAAAAAGGTTATAAATAGAAAGTGATTTGATCATTTTTCATAGTGAATGTTACCAGAATTTATAATATCTTGCATCCCGATCTTAAATAGTAAATGTGTTAAATGTGCATAATTTAGTTTAGTTTAGAGAAAATTAATAAACGTGTGATCAATTTTATTTTTGATTATAGATTTGTTACTATTCTGAATTGAATATTATTGTAATTAGTAATATGATATAGGGACTTTGAACGTTATCTAATTTGATTTGGCCTAAAAAATTAGTACTTATGCTATTCCTAAAAAATATTGCTTAATCTTAACTTAGTTATGTGCACTTTATTATTTTACGTTTTCTTTGATTTTTGACTTAACATGGCTTTTTATTGGTCCCCGATTGTAAGCCCATTAAGAATCAATTCACATTTTAAGTGACATAATATGTCAGATGTTGATTTCTTTGTTCCCCGCCTTCTATACTAAAAATACTTGCACGGGTTTGTCCAGAAAGTACCTACTGCAGATTCAAACGATATTTTTGTATTAAAAGTAGTGACAATTTGTGATGGGATAATCTAATGAATGAAGGTACCTAAGAGCTAAGAAATTTTCTTCCACCGTCCTCCAGTTTCCTGCAGATGGTAGAGATGCACCCCGATATGCATTTTTACAATGTGTTAATTTTACACTGGATCAAAAAAAATGTACGGATACTAGATAACAAATTATCGATAAAATGTAGAAAGATTTTTTTTAATGTCGTCTATTTCGAAAAGAGAGGCATTTTTTTTATAGTAAAATTCTAATCTTTCTGTTTTAAATTTTTTTTCTCTTAAAGTAAACAGTGTATCTTATTCAAAATAGTCTTATTTGAAAGCTAAAACATTTAACTTGCTAAAAAAAATAAACGGCACCTACGGTTTCAAGCACAAAATTAGTTAAAAAAAAACAAGAAGATATTTTTTTGTTAAAAAATACATTTAATTTAAATTTTTGACTCGTAACTTCAAAACTAGCATATTGAAGTTACTTTTTTAGTATGGTTTATAAAACTACACTATATCTTTTTTAGTTTATAAAATAATTATCATCAAAGAAAGCCATTAGTTTGTTTATTTGCGCTTTTGTGCCGAACCTACCCATAATTAGATATCTACTATAGCCTATAGGCGAAATTTATTGTGTTAATTTCTCAACAAACATCTTTTATTAATTCACAATATAATATAATAATTATTACCTACACTAGAATTATAGAGGACTTGTGTAGAGGACTGTTAACATATTACAAGCCTATAAGGGCCTGTCAGCTGTGGGGGTGACGTTTTGTCAGGAGTGTGACTTTGTGCAAACGTTTATGAACACGTTTTTACTTGATGTAGCCGATCAACGTTTTATTTTAATACTTTGTAGAAAAACAAGAATAAGACACAACCTTCAACAACGAATTCTGTTTTATATTAATGTTTAATTGTGATATTTCTGTTTTGTTTTTGTAATAGGTAGGTACGGGTATTAACTAAAAATAATTGTAAAATTAAAACAATGCCTCAAGACTATTACTACTTTTTTCTTGACTTTCAATACAATAATGTATTAAGATAATACATACATAATAAAACATCATGAAAGTCCAACTCTGTGTGAAGATGAGTTCCAACTTCCAGCCCCCTCGGTGTAGACGCACACTAGTGCGTGAACATTACTATTATGAACATACAGATAACCTTTGTCTGCGTAAAATAACATCAACATTCATTTGATCATATAGATAAAGATAATAATAATTTTAGAACATAGGTTTCCAACTGGGACGATCCTGCCCGGCAGTGGCGCTGGAGCCAATGGTAGGGGGCGGTAGTGGCTCCTCAGGTAAGGGGATGTTAAGACAATCAAGTGGTTGTTGTGGTATGTTGTCTATTTATATAATACTTATGTAATAAAATATTTACCTTCATAATGAATTTTTCATGAAATTTAACTATGGCATCTGCTTTTTATTGGATTTTGTTCTTCTATGTACGAACCAACGCGACGTACCTACATAGCAACTGCAAAAAGTTTGTAAGCAGTTTATCACAGGACCTGCCTATATAATAATATAGACCACATAACATATTTTTTATTAAAGTACCCAGTGTACTGTGTGTTGTAACAAGCTCGCCGCGTGTTTGGTTGTTTCATTACATAACCCCGTCTATCAATGAATGAATATAAAAATATTATTTATCATCGTGAATGTAGGAACCACACACTACACTTTACCAAATCGTCCTGTTTTAGCTTGTGTGCTAGAGCAAAGCACTATTATGTAAGTAATCAAAATCTTGTGAGTGCTGGGTTATCTTTGTGTGTTGTTTCGTTATATATAGGTACTTTTATAGGTATGTAGGGCATATATGGTCTGATTTAATTTTTTTATTGCAACAACTTGATTTTTTTATATTCTGGCTGCTTATTTTATACCCACGGCTATAAGTAAGACGATTTTAGCATTCGTTTTTCATTTGATAGAATAGATTTTTAATAAACTGGCGTATAAAATCGGTAGATATGATTAGCTATTAAGTAGTGTTATATTTCTATTTCTTGTGACTCTACCCATAGTACCTACCTACCTACCTACCTACCTATATAAAGTTGAGGTAAACCTACCTATAAAACAATATAAAGAAACCCCATTAATTAAGATGTAATAAAAAAATGTAAAATCTATCTCAGATTTCCTTTTCTCAGATTGATTTCAGATTTTAAAATCGGACTGTATTCTACATACCAGCTCTACACAACAACAGGATAGGTATTCGTTACTCTACGACACATATTTAGAGCATGTAATATAGAATATAGGTATTATGGGGTAAATTTAGAGACGACCATAATCTAAGTCCCAACAATTTGTTACCTACGGTTTAAAGATTATCTCGACTTCAAAGGCCCGTCTCCATCAGAGGGCTGCGACATTGTAAAAGATGGCGGATACGATCTGTATTGTGGCCAATCAAAGCGCACACCAGTATGTATGGTAAACACGCCCTCAACGTTGGTGATTTACATACGAAATAAAGATTACTAAAGTGTAGGTAGATCATAATAATATTTAATCACAGATTCAAACTGTATATCGAATCATGCCCAGCCGAACTATTAAGTTTAGTCTCTGAATTCTGATAAAATCCTAGGTTATGGTTTGTCTTTGTTATATAAATGAGTTATATACGAAGCTAGTTTCGTCTCCGACGACTTTTTGATATCTCCCACTTAACTTTTGAGAGCAATATGACATATATTTCTGTTCTTCGTAAGTTTTAAAGAGGTCCCAAAGCAGCAAGGTAACTACATCCTGACTGGGAAATGAAACAGCCGGCCCCTTACGGCGTCTCGTAATAGTGTCGGAAGTGTTTGAATATTGAGTTTAATAAGCTTAAGTTTAATTACGCTTTCCACCTTTGGACTTGGAGCTCAAACAGAGGAAATTCTTATAACAAGATTTCACCTCATTGTTTATACATTTTATCGACAGTTTTATTAGCAACTAGCTTCCGCCCGCAGCTCTACCTGCGTGAATTTCAAACTTCTAAAACCGAGGTTCTCAATTCTTCCCACAGCTCCTCCCGTGTAATTTGAAGTAAATCCATGCAGTACTTTTGGAGTTTATCCCGGATAATTTTGGCTTCGATATCGATTGTAGATCACGCCCCAAGCAGGTATTCTTTAAGAAAATATTAAATGTACAGTTTCGACTTTCCTACGAATTTATTAAATATGGAAAGTCGGATCTGCATTTTTGTGATTTTCTTTTTATTTTGCATCAAAGGTCTTAAAATGCTCTATAGTCATGTCATGTTATAATTGATTATTTACTCAAATATTAATTTGCTAAATTTGGCTTGAAAAAGAAAGACGATTGATTTGAGCATTTCAATGCCTTTAGGTAATGCAATAAAAATAAAATCACAAAAATGCAGATCCGACTTTGTTAATTACTAGTCTATATATTTGTCCTTCGCATTCACAGCAACCCTATTATTAATTATTTATTGACAAGACTTATTTTTTTAAATTTAATGAAAATTGTATTAAATAAAAAGTTTAAACATTTTGTTTTTTTCATTTTCTCCCCACTTCAGCGATGTTGTGCTATTGCCGTAAGTACTCTATCAGGCGTCAATCACAGTGAGTAGTCATTAATAAATAAATTAATTAATAGTTCATTCCGGCTTTAGTAATTTTGCTCACTTTACCGACAGTAAGGCAGCCTATCTTTAGAAATAAAAACCACATACAGTTCTTTGTAATAATCCACCTACAAGTCTAAAAGTGTTTACCTACCTATTAACATTTTATTGCAGTTTCTTCAACAGTAATAATTATAATAATAACGTTTATATGCGTCTACGATCTAATCAAATGCTAGTTATAAGAGAGCCGCTAGAGGTCGTTATAAGAGAGCCGCTAGAGGTCGACTTTAAAGTTCGGACTAGTTCATTAGATGCATATTACAATGTTGGTTTTGTGGTAGATAGAAATCTCAACATATCTACCTACTACTGAGGTGTTACACGCCTATATCAACTCTTTAATGTAAAGCAACCCAAGTATTATCATCCAGCCAAATACATTAGTAAATAATATTTAAATATGCAACAACGAAAACAACAACATTTTTTTCAAAGTCACCGGCACATAACAATGCTTTCACAATGCCGACAAAAACAAAGGGCGGTGTGTTTTTGTTGGTCTCGAGTTGTACGCCCTTTGTTTAGTTCTTGTTAACAATAGCTGGTTTTTTGTGCAATGTCGGTCTCGGAGATTATTCGCTTTACTATTTTAGTTTAGTCGTGTCTTGGTGACCGCGCGGATGTGAACTTCGGAGACGGACAAGAGTTAGTGTTGTTTGTGTTGTTCAGTGGTCTGTTAGCACGTGTGTGGTGAGTGGTACCGAGGAGTACTGTCCTGGTGTCCTGGTCCAGACGGTAAGTGTTTTATGTTCTTGTAATTAACACTTACAGCGCCCCGCGGTTTTAACCACACAGGTGACCTGCCCTCCGCGCCCTGTCTGTAGCAGCTGGGGCGTGTATAATATATTTTATTTGTCCATGTGAACAAAGATGGTCAGAGCGTCAGAATTATATTAGTATGTGATTACAGACAAAACAGAGATTTCTATTAAATATTGTTATTACTAATTAACGATTTCAGTACAATTTTTGTATCTTTTGGGTTATTATTAAACCCGTTTTAATGTTAAATATTTTTTATTTATTTCGTAAATAAAAGGGGCAAGTATCCGTATCAAAAAGGATAGTTGCCCCACTTTATTCTGCGGATAGTTGCCCTAGGGCAATTATATACTTTATTTTTAAGATAAATATTTTATTAAAGGTTACAATCATATTCACTAATATTATAATTTAACATCTTAAAACACAATACGTACTATTTTCAAATGTTGAATAATAATTTAATTAGTACATAGATCTCAGTAAATTAAACTCAATCGATGCTAATGCCAAAGTTAATTGTCATATTGTTCTATCTTTAAATTAAATAATAATATTTTGTTAATGTTATGGATACCTTTTTGCCTTTTTGAAATCTATAATTCCAAAATTGTTGCAATTATAATTTAATTTTAATCATTACTTAAAATATTGAAAAAAATAATAAAAATTAAAAATAAATTAAAACAAGTTTATTTCTATTTGAAAAAAATATAGGCAGGCATCTATTCTCACCTTCTCGCGGCAAATATCCCTCGAAGCATTTTTAACGTTAGCCTGCTATCCGCTATAATAGGCAACTATCCCCATAAGAGGTCAAATGAAACAGGATTTACTCAAAATTAATAATATTTTCAATTTAAAAAAATAGACTAAGATAAAAGATTAATAAACTATCTTAAAGGATATGCTTATGATAAAAAATTAAGTATTACCCATTTTTTAAAAAAAGAGCATTTAATTAATTAGCTACACGTAGTGAAACGGACAATTGAAGTTACAAGTAAACTATAAACTGATTCAGACAGTGTTAGTATTATAAAGCCACATCTTGTCAGTGAAATGTTTGTGTTTAACATATACTGCATTAGCTATGAGTATAACTACACACTCCTGTCAGTTTAAAGACATAGGCCAGCATGTTTAATTCCATTAAAAAGATTAATATAGTATAATGTGTATACAGAATAATAGTATTAACTCCACGTGCTTGTTTGGCTTATTATTAGGTAACTGAAGGTAGTTATTCAATAATATCCTTTTCCTGTCCTTATCAACAAAATTTATGGAAGGGTCTTATTATTATAATAATTTAGTAAGAGGTACGCATGCTTGCATGCAGCCGAATTGGGCCGGCACGACCGGGGAGGTACCTCTCGCTTACACGAGACCGGCGCGAAGGGACAGCTGTGCTGTCGCGTTTCGTGCGCTGTGTAAGTAGCCGGTGGCCCATGGAGGTGGGAGGAGACAGGGGGGCAGCGCATCTGTATAGTCTATATGCCGATGTCTATGGGCGTCGGTAGTCAAGAAATTGGCTACAACTGCTCGTTTGCCCCCTATACCATAAAAAAAAAATATATATATAATCTTATTAAATGTCTTTTGTAAATTTTTTAATAATTTAATAAGATTAGAATATGAATTTCCATCAAGAAGTGACAATACATTCCATCAACTAGGTAAGTATATCATATTATTATGACATTTTGAAAATTGAATGTAATAAAATAAGATTAGTAATAATGATTTTTGTATTTGATTTCAATAGTCAAATGATGATGACTTAACCGATTCGTTGCCGCGACAATTTTCCAAAACTTGGTAGTGGTGGCGCATAAATATTTTGTGACACGGGAGGTACATAGGTACATGGTTACCAACATATTCTGCCATTTCGGCGTGCAAATGTCTAATAACATATAATAATAATAATAAATATAATATAATAATTTATTTCAACCACAAATAATAAATACAACGTCAAATATAATGTAAATTAAAGAAATGTTATATTGCTTACTACAGATAGATAGTTAGGTGTTAGAACGTACATGCAATAGGTTGCAGTGACTGATATACGGGCAATCTAATATATTATAATAGATGTTAATGATAATTGTAATTAACTATTTGGTATACTATACAAACAACGAACCGAGTGGGCGATATAAACGGTTACTACCTCAACGCACTATACCCTAAGGCAAGAGAGCGATAGGTTGTGAATGTTACCTACGATAGAAAGGGACAGAAGATTACCGCTTGTGCTTTTTACCCTCTCAGACTTGAGCAGTTCCAATTCGTTGGAAAAGCATAATCGTCCGAAGCTACCTCCTAAAAATACAGATTCAAAGGCTCTTGGACAATTACATAGAAGAAATAGTAAAATAAAGACTTTACTCTACCGGGGAATTGTGAATAATGGCGTCTTAACCACCGAATCCCTGCCACACTACATACTCGCAAGATAGTCAGCGCACTTCTATGTTTTCTTTACGTGCATGTTCTTCTTCTTCCCTACCAACCGTCCTCGTTTACCAGGAATCAGCGCCTCGGATGTGCACCACAATTCACTGCTTAAAGGCCTTGAGCACCCTAGTTTCGGCGTTCTTTTTAGGGGGTCTCGGGAAGCGCCTATAGGTTCCCTGAAACCCTTTTAATTGATTTTGGTATATTTCTAAATACCACTTTTTATTATATGATGAATGAAATGGCGGACGAGATATCCCCCCAAAACCTTGTCGGTTCTTTCCTCTTCGCTTTCTCTAAAGGTCCTCTAAAGCCTGTGATTGCGTACAACTTGAAACATTGACTTTACAATTAAACAATTTGGAAAGCCTTCTTTTTCTTATATATTAATTACTTGAACTTGAAGATTTTTATTATTGAAAGTAAGGCATAAAAGACAAATTAAGCGTTATTAATTTACCTCTACGAACAAGAAAAAAGGTATTAAAAAAAATATATGTATTATAAAAAACATGATATAATCCCATTGGGGGTATAATGACTAAATTCATTAGACCTTCTGTGATTGGCTGCATTAAACAGAACGCTGATTGGCTGACGAGCGGTCCCCCCGCGGGGGGAGGTAATTTCGCTACCTATAAATACAGGGCACCTAAAATTACGTATTATTCTAAATCTCGGAGTCGGA
>LUGF01057134.1:35269-50105 GCA_001625245.1 Calycopis cecrops | reverse complement strand
GGCTGGTAGACAGCGTACCCTCTACCCTATACTGAAATTGCCTATTGGTCAGGTATGCCTTAATGGTTAGCACAAGTCTAACCGGCATACCTAGACGGAACAGTTTACAGATTAGGTCTTCGTGCCATACTCTGTCGAACGCTTTGACTACATCAAAAAAGACTGCGCATCGGAATAGGCCTCTTACGGTTGATACCATCGTGAACGAATTCACATAGACGGTGAACCTGAAGCGGACAACTATGTTTTTCGCGGAAGGCGAACTGCTCATCCATGAAGAGATTACCCTCCCGCACAGCATCATTGATGCGTGCGAGAAGGATTCTCTCATAGATTTTGCCTATCGAACTAATGAGACTAATGGGACGGCCGAAAGTCCCATTTGTCTCATTAGTTCGATAGGCAAAATCTATGAGCCGAACCCACAAGCTATCGCAGCTTGTGGGTTCGGCTCGGGGTTTACCCGATTTATGTATACCGATCACAGTGGCTAGCTTCCAAGGGTCGGGGAATGCGCAGTCTTCGAGGAGAGCATTGAAGATGCACGCTAAGAGGCTTAACAGAGCAGGTGGTAAGCTCTTTAAGACCTTGTTAGTGATCCCGTCAGGCCCCGGGGCCTTTCGGGGGACAAGTGCCTTGATGAGACCTGTTACCTCATCAAGGTCTGTCTATTTTTAGGCCGATACTATGAAAAATCTAGTTACCGTTACACTGAACAGTTTAAAAAAGTAGAAGCCTGACAAATGTCAAAGTCGTTAATCAAAAAATTCAACCTGAATAGCGAGTCCGGAAAGTTGTAAATTAAAGTGCAAAGTCGTTCAAATTAAATAATTTGTATATGATATTACATCAAACAAATAATTCATATAAAGAAATAAACAATATCCCTAAAATTATGATTTAATAATTGTGTCTTTTAGTAAATTCCATCGGAATAGAATACTAAAAACTGCAGTACAACACCTGAACGCAATGATATACTTAAGTTCTATTTACTTTTTTGTGTTTTACATTACTGCTGAAGTGATTGGGGATGAATTTAATTTGTATGGTGACGCCGGTCAAGCTTATGCCTTAAAAATTAATATTGGACACCCACCACAAACTGTAAATATAATAATTATTTGTATTATTGTTATCAATAATCAAATTAGTTATTATAATATATATTTTATTGTGTCTCCTTACTGATTATTAAATTTCGTTTCAGTTAAGTGTGTTAGTAGATACAGGAAGTACAACATTAGCAATTGCTTCGTACCCTCGGAAAGATAGCAATATTTATTTCCATTCTGAAAATTCGACAAGTTTATACCATAAAGGCAAAGAGGTAAGCTAATTGTTGTTCCATGGATGTGTATTTAATGACTAATTTAATATTGTTATAATAAATAATCAGATATAATTTAACAGACTAGATAACTGGACAGTTTTTTGGTATTTCCAGAATTGCAATTCACTTCTATTTTAAATATCACTATGCTTATTACAGGTACAAGCAAAATATTCTCAAGGTACATGGGTTGGACAGTTGGTATCTGATTTTGTACAGTTTCCATCACTACAGTCTGTAGCAGAAGTTAGAACGGACATAGCTTTGATAACCAAGAGTCATAAATTCTTTATGAATGGTTCTGGGTGGCAGGTGAGTTTCTTCTTGAATATTTTATGATTGCAGTTGTATGGTGTGTGGTTGTAGTAAATACCAGTCTATGGTCTGGTCTCGGTCATAAGATAGTGTAGAGGCAGTAATTTAATAAATGTATGTATTACTGACACTGATAATACTTTAGAAGTACTTAGAGGAATTTAATTTTGCTTTCATATGCACTCATTATGTACGAAAAGCTTTAAAAATATAACTTTGATACTCTTTTTTCAACTCTTTGTGAATTCTATATTCCTATTTATTATTAATTTTTTACTCTATAATTCAGATTGGAAAACACAGGTTTTGTAATATATTTGTAGATATTATTATAAATTAACCTTAACGGCTTAATTTACTCATAATATTGTGAATAAATAAAATCAACCTATTTGGTCAATTCATATAAAGTATGGTATCATTTCAGGGTCTCCTTGGCTTAGCTTACTTACCTGTTGGTGCTTGGGGAGATAATGTAATAGTTGGGTCTTGGCTTGACTCTGTAGAAAAGCACTTAGATAAACCAGTATCCTTTGAACTAAAGTTATGTGGAACACTGAGTCAAACTAATTCAACTCATTATGGTACTTTTAGGATGTTATGTAAGTGATAATCATATTAAATTTTTTAAAAAGATAATAATTTGTACTATATTACTTTAACATTAAGAATAATATATTACTTTAACATTAATAAACATAGCAATAAGGCCGCCTAATTGTACATTGATATTAGTAGTTATAGTATATATATTTAAGTGTTTAATGTTTGGTGTGCAATAAAGAAATATTTATTTATTTATTATTTAACATTTATGGGCAAGAGACTTAAGATTATCCTTGTAGGTTGAGCAGCTGTGCAAGGAAGGAATCACTTCTTTGTCATTGGGCAAATTGTCCGTTATAAGTACAGAGAATAATATATTTTTTGAAGTATAAGTCCATATACACTCTTATAACTGCTATGTAGACGAGTGGCTCTCCTTCCTGTACCATCCTTTACAGTGCTAAACTACATTTGAATATTTTAATTTACAGACAATTCGATTGATGAACAAAAATTCTTTCGAACTCCAATATTACAGAAAAGATGGTATGAAGTAGGAGTTTTATCAGTTCGACTGCTTAATTCATCTGATATCATTAACAATGGGACAAAAACGACAAATCACATTGACAAACAAACATGCACTAAACTAAATGAAGAAAAGAGTATAGTTGATAGTGGGACAACAAATATACGGCTACCTGATTTATTGTTTCGACAAGTAAGTAAAAAGAGTTTTGACATATATACTTGAAGTTTACTCATTAAATTCGAATGATGTTACATAGTTCCTATTTACCACCATTCCGTCAGCTTTGTTGCATTGTTAATTTGTAATTTTTATTTGGGTACATGAATTATTAAATAAATGAATGATTCGGGACTGCAGTATTGTTATGTAATTTTAATTTTTTTCAATATGCACAGACCTTACATTGCTTCTTAAGGAGTAAATTAAAATAATAATATCTATCTCTATTTAAAATTTAAATGTTTTATGAACAATCAGTATGCCTATTAATATTTTTATTTGGCAGGAATCTATAAACATCTGTACAACCAATAGGTTATGCAGATGCATTGCCCTTCTTTATCCTAATCCCAATTCGCATATCTGTTAGAATTTGTTTACTTTTTATAATATAATGCCATCTGTTATTCAAAAGCTAGTATTTAATTACATTAATTATGTTCAATGTGAGCTCTTCTGAAATCATCAGAAAGATGACGCTGATTTATTTTTTATTTTTATTTTTATCTGATTTTCATAGTTTTAGATTTGTAGTGATTAATACTGGATTTCAGTATTAATTATTAATACTCAACTTGTTATTTTTATATACTTAGAAATGTATTAACCTTTCGGTTACCGCGAACGTACATTGACGCTTCAAAAACAGGCCACGAACACGTGGTCGGTACCGGTAAGATTAAATAATTATTATTTTTTTTTCTAGGTAGTTGACCAACTTCGACATGCAGCTCAAGTATCAAACAATCTTATATTGGATGAATTCTGGTATCATGGAGAGGTAAACTATATATTTTATTATATTTAAAAAATCTATTATGTATTGATAAAATTATTTTTGTGTTGCATCCAGATTGTAAAGATAATTTTTGTAAGAGGTTACTCTTGCGGTGGTTATGGGCCGGCATTAGGTACTTGCTTGATTTGTTTACAATTTAATAATTAAAATTCTTACGGAAATATTTTTTCACCAGTCAAAACCTCCCAGTAACATACAATTTACTTTGTTTTAGTTTTTGTTTATTGTTTTATGTGGCTTGGATTATTATTTATTAGATTGCGAACAACAGCATAAATGTTTTATTTTCTGTATGTTTCAAACGATACTGTTCTTTACAAAGAGTACTATATTCTTCCGAGATGGAGAGTGCATATCCTGATGTAATTTGTGGGGATATACAAGCGAGAGGCATTAAATTAAACCATATATAGTATAAGACGTGCCTACAGTTAATCCGAAACTATCAAAAATAAGCTTACGACAAGTATATGAAAATACTTTTTTCAAACAAGTTAAACAGCGAAAAAACCTAAACATGCTTTGTATCGACTTGTACAGCGAACAGCAACCTCGTACGGGGTGAATGACCCCGGCCGGTCATAGTCGGCGATCAGCTGCGATACAGCGTGTACGAAGTGAAAAAAACTTTGAAAAATTCCTGTAGCTAATTTATTACTACGATTGATCTGATTTTTGTTGTGTCGCCTGATACACTAAATATGTGGTTTCATTTAAATGTTTTAAATAAAAATATACATATGCTAACAATAATAACATGCTTGTGTTTACAGGCTGGTTGCTGGCCAGAGCCGCAGGAGTGGTCCCTGCCATCTTTAGCAATAGATCTCCTCAGCACAGAGGCTGACAACTCGTATTTCACATTAGAAATACCAGCGCAGGTATAGCTTTAGCATAATCATGTATTGGAACCCCAGAATATAAGACGGCGGCTTCGCTCGCGTGGATTTCGGACTTCAAAAATCTTCTAAATTTAAACTTATTATATTATTCTGATATGAAAGCTATTTTACTGTAAATTTCATGAAAATCCGTTACGTAGTTTTTGTGTGAAAGAGTAACAAACACACAAACTTTCCCATTTATAATATTAGTAGGATTCATTTGCGATCTTGTATATCGCAAAGTTCCTGATCTTTTTAATTTGTAAATTTTATTGTATAAGAGGGAAATGAATAGTCGGAGCCATTTTTATAACTGTCGATGCCATTAGAGATCCGCATAGAGCTTATACAGATGTGTATTGTGTAGCCCTCATCCCTCCTCGGCGAGGGCAGGAGAAAGGGCAGCGCATCTGTGTAGTTTCTATACGGATGTCTGTGGGCGTCGGTAGTCATGAAAATGACTCCGACTGCTCGTTTGCCCCCCTATATAAAAAAAAAACTTTACGTTAATAATTTAATACGCAGGACCACAGATGTTATCGAATGTCGCGGTTGTATGTTATCGCGTTCCCGTGGCTTCTTCTATTGGGCGGATGAGAAGGAACACCGCTGGGGTTTAGTGGTAGGGGGAGCTGTGTATATGCTTTCGAGTCCCATATACCTTCCAGGTTTTCCCCAACTTGGAAGAATGCCTAAGAGCGTTCGCCAGCAAAAAAAAAAAAGAAAAGATGTTATCGAATGCGACGTGCGTCAGAGGTGCCAAAAATTTTTAGGCGGTAATAAATTCCAGTTTAAAATGTATGTTTGTAGAACTTCATGCGCGTGGTGTCCGCCCACAACAACAGCCGCGAGTCCGGCAGCGTGTCGGAGTTCTGCTACAAGCTGGGGCTGGAGGCGGGGGGCGAGGAGACCGTGCTCGGGTACACGGCCATGGAGGGGCTGCAGGTGGGTCGGAAACACTCTTGAGTACGGGCGACAGCACACGCTACTTCTAGCAGCCGCGGCGATCGGCGATTTTGCGACATCGATGATGCATCACGATTTAGTCTATACTCTGCGTTCAATGGCGGTGTCGGATTCGATTCAGCGACTGCTCCGATGCTCGACACGTAACACTCGCAGTTGCTTTGCGACTAAATCGCCATGTTTGTTCGTTGCGCTTCTCATAAACCAATAAATCGCTGATGTTAAAAGTAACATGTGTGCGCCTGGCTCTAATGTATCTTTTGGTTTGATGTGTAGTTTGAGTTGGGGATAAGGGGGAAGGAGAGCAATACATTTGAACAACTTGATTCATGCGAATGTTTATGGGTATCGTGATACCGAAAAGACGCGATTGCTACTTTGCTGTAAAAAAATCAATCAAGTGTGGGTTGGAGTCGCGCACAGAGATTTTTTCGAAACAAAAAATAACTTATATTCCAGATCTATCAGGATTATTTAATAGACAGAATAACATAATAATATATTAGTATAGTAGCTGGCCAGGCTACACAAAATATCTGGGCAGTCGATTTAAAATAGTTTTATGTTTTAAGTTGGACCAAACACATAAGTCAAATTTCATCAAAATCGATTTAGTAGTTTTGGTGTCCATCCCGGACAAAGACCATGACACGAGATTAGTAATACATTTATAATTTGCATGTGAATTATACTTACAGGTGATCTTCAATAGATCCGGCGGTTGGATCGGTTGGCACCCATCGGACTGTGGATCCAAGACCCGTATAACCGGACCGTTCAATACATCAACGTCTCTAATGAGCTTATGCCAGTTGTCCAAGCCAGTGCCGGATGTGGCAGAGTCCATAAAGGCAGCCCAGTGGATACTCTGTGCCATATCCATCATAGCTGTAGCCGTGGTAATATATCTACTGGCCCCTGGTATAAAGGTATTATTGATAAGACCGCTGCCGAGGTCTCAGCAGATATCGCTGTCTCAAGCCGCGTTGGTACAACAGGATACGTGAAGTGACGAGACTATCTATTTCTCATTCATTCTATATCTCTCTCACTCTAGTAAAACAATTTACATAACACAAGTAATTTGATCGAAGTTTTTCTTAAATTTTTATGATAGTAGTAGTATTATGTGTTTCTTTGCATATTAATATTACTAGTACGCAGTATTTTTAAGTATAAAGCCGTAAACGCAGTTAGAGTCTTGATTGCTTCGTCATGATTGTTAGTGACAGCTATGTAATTGTTTCCGATGGCCCGTTATGGAGAATGTGGGTAACGCGTTTGCATAACCTGATTGATGATGTTTGTGGGTCGATAGTCACCAAAAAGCTTCGATATTTTGCACTCGTATACTATAGGAATGCAGTAACATTTTAACTTCTTTCTATTTCTGTTATTTTCTATGCACAATTTAACTGCTGTCTAGAGTGAGAGAGTTATTTTGTAAAATATTTGTTAAAAATGTGTGTCAGCTTCTTCACGCAAATGGAATTTACTCAGTAAGAACGAACATAACTGAAGTATAAGGTGCGCAAAATACGCAGAGTGGTAAAGCGTTACGCTCGACGTTACGGTTTCACGCGATTCACCTCTTCATTCTGTTTTGTAGCCCTATATGGTTTCTTATTGAGTAAACTCCAAAAATGTCAGAGACGTAGAATAAAAATTGTTTACAAATTCGGACGATCCTTTTTAAAAGAGGAATAAAGTACAGGACTATTATTATAAAAGTATGGCCGTGGTAAGATATCTCGATTTATATTTATAAGTTCTAAAACGTGTAGTATTTCGGTAAAAATGTGATTTTTCTAAAAATAAATGGAAGGATTAAAAATCTCTGTTCATTAGAAAATGGCAGAAATGTTCCATCTTGCGGACCGGTTCTTGATGGTACTATTAAAGTGTCAAGTTACTTTACGCTATTCGATACTTAACTACCATATAAATGATTATAATTAATTATCCACCTCATGTGGAACCTGTGGCGAAGAAAAATTTTGTTTACTTGCCAGTAAGCTCCTAATATGTAACCTTTATTGGACGTTAATAGACTCATTGAGGGGTAAGAGGAAGGAGGGCACCACAACTGTAGCCTCTATGAGGGTGTCTATGGGCATCGGTAGTCCGACTGCTCAATTGCCCCCTCATACCAAAAAAAAAAAACCAATGTCACTGTGTCACTGTTATTATTTAAGTCCCGAATTTCGGTTTCATAGTTGTTGTAGATAGATGTGAGTAATTTAAGCATTTATGTGGTACATAAGATATAAGTATCGAATGGCTAGCTGACACTAATAGTGACCCGTAAAACCGGCCCCTAACATACAGTATTATTTTTAATGTATTACATACATTGACATAACATTTTTGATGTTTGACAGTTATGAGACCTAGTCATTATTTTTGGAAAGTTTTTGTTAAGCGTCTAGGTTAAAATGTTTGGAAAACGATTTTAAATGATATTATGTAAAGGTTAGATTTCATTTAGAATAGTAAAAGTAATTTCACAAACATATGATTGCAAGTACTTAATGCATATTAAAACATTGTTTTAGTGTAACGATGTAAGTCGATAATTTAGTTCTAAGTATTTGCCATTAAAATTTTTAACATTGTTTTAGACGAACGACAAAATAAGTCGGAAAATATGTATAAGCATTGGCAACTCGAAGCACCGTAATTGCTATATTTGCAGGATTTCCGCAAGATGTCATTGGCTTTTTAACACGATCTTAAGCAGATCAGATTAGATCATTAGAAGACCTCCGTTGGGCGTAGGCCTCTCCACAGATCACGGTCATAAGTCACTGGCTTGCAGCTTCTCGCGACCTTGATCCGTCCATTTGTTAACCGGGCGACAGGCCGTCCAACATTGCGCATTCTGGTGCAAGGCTGCAACGCTAAAATCTTCCTTTCCCAGTTTATCTCGCAATGGGATTTTCCCACTCCGGCTTGCTGATTTCCTTAAAATCATAAGTTAGAAAACGTGTGTGGTTAGGGGTTTAGTAGGTATTAAAGCCAATTTTATTTTATTGATTGTAACTTTACTAACATTTTAAGAGTACAATGCACTGGTGGCACTTTACTAATTTCATAGGCACTAATTGGTAAATAGGATAAAGAAAAAAGGCAATTTTTGACGTATTAAAATAGGTAAGGTCGTAGCTGATTTATCAATAACACCAATATTGATAATTTATCACAATATTAAGATCAAAAATAACTTTATTTATTCGTCCTACTTACTTCTTTTTTGTGTCAAAAATCATTGAAAAACTGGTGCGAAAAAAAATTAATTATAATATAAAATAACTGTTAGTGTAAGCTGTTGTGGAGTGGAAAAATAATGAATACATTACCATACACGAATCTTCAGTTATATTATTAAAATCTTGTAATATTTTTTGAGTGAACCTAACATACTTATATTTTTATATAAACATCATTTATAAAACAAAGTGCTATAATACCTCAGCAGCAGCAATAAAAAAATATGTAATTTTTAATTTTTTTTATGATTTTTTTTATCTATTCATTTTATATAAAAAATATTTTTTTATGGACCATTATTTCACTTTTCAACAAAGTTAATGATTTAATATATTCATTTTGACTGACCAACAACCAAGTGATTTTATACAGATTGAAATGAACCTATTAGTTTCGGACTTACCATTGAGCTGATCGGTTGCTATTTTTTACTTATTTATGAAACTAGGCTAGAGCACCGTAGTATTAGGAAATAAATTAGTAGGGAACTTTAAAATTAATATTTTCTAAAATTCCTACTTGATAAAAACAATGGTAGTGAATATTTGCACAATTTCTTGCCATATAAAAAAATTGCCAAATTACTAACATAGATAAATTTAACTTATATAAGTATATTATTACAATTATGGATCTTAAACCTGACTGTTACAACTAACAACTGTATTTACAAAAAAAAAGAAACATTATTTTTTGTAACACAAACAACAACACGTAAATAAATATTTTTGCCTCATATCATATTATCTCAATAAAATAACGTCTTGTAACGTCTAATTTAAAATAAGATAAAGGTGCAAAAAAAACAACAGCAACAATAAAATAAATGAAATATTCATTTATTTGTAGCATATCAAGAGAACCACAATTATTATTTTAAACCGTATATATTTGTATTTTATTATTAAATATTTTTAGTCTTATAATATTGACTTGAATGTTGTGAATAACACATTTTTTTTTGTATAAAGACTTAGCAAAAAATATGCTTAATTTATGAAAATATTTTTTGTGGCGTTTTATTTTTTTTTGTACCGCAGTTTTCTCAAGGTTTGGCAATCTTAACATTGTAATACTAGCCTAATGATAGCCATAATATTTTTTTACTCAATTGAGCACAATAAGTGGGTAACAACAAGGTCTAATACGTTAACATTTTTCTGGTTAAAGTTTGCTAAGGGTAATGGAAAATTTTAACCTGTACTTAAAGTTTGCATTTTCTATGTGATTTTCGTAAAACAGCAAAACGGATATTAGAAAAAACCGATATTAACAGGTACACAGAATCGCGTAAAGTAAAGAAGGGAGCCACCCGCCATATGCAAAAAAATGCTAAGAAAGATAATTATTATGATAAGCCTCTGGACATGTTAGGTGAAATTACATTTCCTTTCGAGAAAACTAGTTTCAAAAGGAAAGCCATCAACAATTTTTATAAGATCGTAATTGCTGCTAATTTTATAACATAGGTCACAACTATTTTAATAACATTATAGGCATCTGCCATTTTATATTTCTCTTTTTCATAACACATTCGTTAGGAACACATAATATTAAAATTATCAAATTTGAAAATAAAAACATTTATTATAAGACTGGCACTAATATAATATATTCATTCGGTCAAGTTTACAAAAATTCGTGTCGAAAGTTGGATAGAAAGTTGAGAACGGCATTACCTAGAAATCCATATTCTGTAAATTCTTGAAAACATTATTTTAATAGCATAAAAGCTTTAGGTTATAAAACTTGGAATTTATTTTGTGATGTTTAATATTATTCTGCCAGCCCTACAAAAAAAATCTTTAATGTCCCAAATGAAATTGCAAATTTTTTATTTACAATAATTATAAGATAATATAACCCTAAAAGGGTATTGAGAATTTTACTCATATTCATTCATCTTTTAATTATATCTAGTACTTACCTAAGTGTTTAATTTGTGCACTTGTAATAGGCTATTTGGCAAGATTTTGAAAACCATCTTATATTATTTTAATAAGTATTTGTTTTTAAAAACCACTTTAAAATGTATTATTTAAATACCCCGCCAAAACACTAATTTTAGCAATGTGGCGCGCACAACACTTGTGACATAGATAAGTTGTAAACAAACGTCAAAACATTTGGTATTGTTAGCGTCGATCTTAGATTTGTAACATAAAATCTGTGATTTACCTAAAAAAAGAGTTACAAATGGTGTGTAGTACCAAAATGTACAAATATGTACTTCAATAAAACGTCAGTATATCACTGGAAATGATTCTAAAACAGATATATATCAAAATAAATGCAACAAAACGACTAAAATGACTGACAATCTACAATGTTTACTATCCATTAACGTCATAAAAGATTCAACCAATCCGGAACGTTTCGTGTCACGTGACAAATCTAAAAATATCAGTATTTTATGTTTGTATTTTTTAAATAAATTAATTAGTATTTTAAGGTGATGATACTGCAAAACTACTATCATCCTTATATTATGCTATAAAATATATAAATTTATTAACTATTTTAAGGTGACGATACTGCAAAATAGTTAATAAATTTATTTATTTTATATTATATAAGGATGATAACAAATAATGCTTACTTTTTCACACTGTCAAATAGCCTATTCGCATATTTTTTAAGTTTCATAATTGTGACTGCTTTGTCATAACCTGAGTATTTATTGTTTTTAAATATATATTTTTACATCTACGTCATTATTTGATCAGTTTTTGTTTGTAGGAGAGTTATTGCATTTACTTTTTAAAATGTCCAACATTCGTTTTGATTTACGCGAATTATTGTAAGCTTAACTATTTCTATTTTTAACTGACATGACCGGAAATATAAGGCACTATTTTACTACATTCTAACAATAAGTGTGTTTGTGTGCGTGTGATTTTAAAATACGATTTTGTCAATTGAGTGAATATGTATACACGATTGGTTTGAATGAGTGGAGTTTTTAATCATAAGTAGATAGGTATTTAATAATTTTGGTGGTGATGTAGTAGAATTTGCAACATTTTTTAAATTTGTTTTCTAAATGTTCAAACATTTTTGGCCATCTTGAAGTTGCATTAAATGCATGTGGAATGTAGTTTTAAGCAGGTCCGTTTTTGTCGTTGTTATTGAGTGTAAAACAGAACCATGATCTTATATACAATAATTGAAGGCACGCAAAAATAAATATGGAGTAACACATATAAAAATGCTCAGTGCATTGCTAAAAATAAAGGTAGTTTTGCGATATGACCGTATGAGATATCGATTAAATCGTTCGATCGTGATTAAATATGTAATACATGTAACGACCGTGCTGCTAAAGAGGTGACAATGCATTATGTGGCGTAACTTTACCCTCTGAGGCAATTTAACCGTCTGGGGCCCCCACTATTCTAACTTAACGTAGCTAAATCAATCTACCCTTCTGTGCTAGTTCCCCTTGAACAGGGCCCCTCCTCTTATCGGGGTCCAGGGAATTTCGTCGTTTTGCCACTACGTTGTTACGCCTGTGAATGTAATAAATCTTTGAGTATTTAACCAACCGGAGGGGCGCTTACAAAGTTCCTCTCTGCTAAATGTCCATTTCGATGACACAACAAGTGGAATACAAGCTAGTGTGAGGCATTAGGCATTTTTTATGTGTATGATGTGTGTATATTTATGTAGCCCAATTGCATTAGTGTTTAGCGGGGTAGCTATCGCATCCTTTGCTAAATTTGGCAGATTTTTGTGTCGTTTGCGGCGTCTCCATTTGGTTAAATACTCAAAGTAATAAATGGACACAATCACGATTGTATGTACACATACATATATGTAATAAAAAAAACGTTATAACACTTAAGTAAGTACCTACCTACTCAATGTTATGTGTCAATTTGTGTGCAAAAAAACGATATTTTGAATTGAATGCATTATCTGCACATGTATCTTGATAGTTGTTCAATTGTTTTCTATTTATAAAATATTGGTTATGTTAAAATTAAAATAAAACTTGAATAATTTGACAAATGCAAGAGATCGCAGCAATGTTTATGTGTCTTGTGATTTAAAACGACCAATTAAGGCAAAAGGGTTAGATCTTTATAAAAAAAATAATTTAAATATTTACAATAAATCTTTTGATTGTAATGCGTCTTTTATTTTCCTTGCGCAGTGGGAATGGGATGGGACCTTGTCAAAGTATATAAAATATGACTTGGAGGGACTAGGATAAGCATTGGGTCTAATATGACGTACCTTGGCCTGCTTCTCGATAGCCGATGGACTTTTCAAAGTCATTTCAACCGGTTATTTGCGAGGATTTCGAAGTCAGCCGCGGTGTTCGCCAGGCTCCTTCCAAACATAGGCGGGCCAAGCCGTGGCTGTAGGCTTGTTGAAAAAATATCGATACATCGATATATCGATATTTTCAATTCGATATATCGATATTTTTGGGCGATATGTTTTAAAACGATATATCGAAATATCGATATAAAATATCCAATATCGAAATAGTATCAAAAACGATATTTTTTTTTGTTCTTAAGCGACTCCTTTCGTTACTTTTTCATTTTTTTACTTAAGTTAGATTTAACAACAGCAACTCTGTGTATATTTTTAATTTTACACGTCGTGTTTTGCTGTCATTCAAATCAGAGGCCAAGGGCCATCCAAAATGCCACCGCATTAATTTATTATGAAAAAGAAATTGTATAGTTTCATATATATAATCTAATAATTTCATGATGTTAGCAAAATGGACACATTAAGGATTTACTGATTAAATTTCTAATGTAACGAAGCACCCACAGCAAGTCGATAAAATCGAAGACAAAATAAAGTTATATCATAATAGTATGTCATTTGTATTAGTATTAAAATCTTAACTAATCATAACTATTAAGTGTAATTTGTGTACCTATATATTGACTGATTGTTCGTTTGCCCACTTATGCTATAAAAAAAACTACCGATATATCGATATATCGATATTTTTAAATAAAAATATCGGTACCGATATTGATATTTTCAAAAATATCGATATATCGATATTTTATTGAAATTCTGACATCCCTACTTGGCTGCCGTCGCCTATTTCTAGGTGTGATACGCTCGATGGTCATTTACGGGGCTCCGGTGTGGGCAGAAGTAAGATCTCCCCACAACCGTCGCGTACTTTTTGGGCTCCAGCGAACAATGGCCATTCGGGTGGTTCGCGGCTACAGAACGGTCTCAAGGGATGCAGCATGTGCCCTCGCAGGCAGCATCCCTTGGGATCTGGAGGCAAAAGCACTTGCTGATGCTTATTGGTGGTGCGCAAAAGTTCGAGATGAAGAGGGCCAAAATCCAACACCTGAGGAGTTGCGAAGCTGGAAAATGGCCAGCCGGGAAATCTCTATGCAGCGATGGGAGGAGAGACGCCACGCGTCAGTGCAAACCTGATTATGGCCATCTGTCCTGTTCTTAGGCTGTGGACATATCGCCCTGGTGGAGCGCTCACGTTCCACCTCACACAGATTTTGACTGGACACGGCTGTTTTGGCCGTTATCTGTGTAAGGTGGTTCAAATCGAGGAAACGCCATCCTGCCACCTCTGTGGTGAGGCACAGGATACTGCTTTACACACTATAGCTGAATGTCCTGCCTGGGCACAAGAAAGGACAAATCTAATAGATGTGATAGGACCAGACCTCTCGCTGCCTGCACTAATTAGGGCTATGCTAGAAGGCGAGGAGGCTTGGAATGCGGTCGCTTCCTTTGCGAATAGCTCTATGAATGGCAAAAGAGAGGCGGAGAGGCTGAGAGAGACACAGAGACTGAGAGCCACGGATATTCAGTCCTCATCGAGAGGTCCAAGGCGTAGGCGTGTAATGCAATCCCTGCCGCCTTAGGAAAGGTCATAAGGCAACGGCTGGGGGAAGTTGTCGCCTGTTCAAAAAGACCCGAGTTGCCGGTGTGTTGTGTGTTCCAGCACACCTCAACGTAGTTTA
>LUGF01057134.1:0-20823 GCA_001625245.1 Calycopis cecrops | reverse complement strand
GGGGGTCCTATCCCCACTACTCTGGAATATTGTCGTCAACGATCTCATTGACAAACTTAACGTAAAACACTTCTACACAGTGGGATACGCCGTTATGATCTTGCAATCCTAATATCGGGTAAAGACGGTGTAAAGACTTTGGCCTAACCGCAAACCCCACCAAAACTGAAATAGTAATGTTTACTAACAAACGAGCAATACACAACTACACACTCCCAAAATTAGGAAATACAACACTCCAACTAAGCAGTCAGGTAAAGTATCTAGGCCTTATACTTGACAGCAAACTGAATTGGAGTCACCACCTAGAAATGAAAATTATCAAAGCCTGCCTCACATTCTGGCAATGCAAAAGAATGTTAGGTAAAACATGGGGCCTATCACCCAAGGTAACTCTTTGGCGACATACAGCAGTAATCAGACCCATAATAAGCTACGGCGCAGTGGTCTGGTGGCAACGAACAAACCTAACTACGGTAAGTGATAAACTACAACGCTTCCAGAGACTGGCATGCCTAGCCGTCACTGGATGCATGAGAAAAACACCGACAGCTGCCATAGAGATCATGCTGGGAATACCGCCTCTACATCTTTTTATACAGCGAGAGGCGGCTTTGGCTGCGATGAGACTTAGGACTTTAAAGCTGTGGAAAGATAATAGGATACCACACACCAAGATCCTCGATTCCTACCACAAAAATTTCCCTATGCTAGAGGCACCAAATGACATCATACCAAGGACGACGACCATACAAAAAGGACGACATGAAATATAGGATTCATCTCACTGAATCACCCGCAATAGTCCTAGTCTACAAGGTACTGATAATATAGTGCAGCAGATGTTTCAAAGAACATTTACGGTACGGGCGCTGGCACATTTTCGGAAGATCTAAACCTGCACCAAGCCACTTCACTAGGTATCTACAGCACTGTCTTCCAAGCTGAATGCGTAGGTATTACAGTAGCGGTCATAGCTATAGCCGACCGTGACATAAAAGGAAACCACATCGGGATCCTAACGGACAGTAAGACGGTTCTCTATGCCTTAAACTCACACACAATAAACTCAGGTCTTATTTACGAATGTCACCAATCCCTGGAAAATATAGGTATGTACAACAAGATCACCCTGCAGTGGATTAAGGGACAATGTGGTTTCATGGGTAATGACGCTGCAGACGAACTAGCTAAAAGGGGAGCAAATATGGAATTAATGGGGACAGAACCATTAATCCCGCTCTCACATAGCCAGCTAAAACAATGGATAAGTACGCACATAACAGAACAACACCAAACCCATGAGGGCAGGTAGGGAAAACTGCACACAGTCGAGGAAGGCGCTGCCGCAAGGCAGTCCTCGCCTCTCAAAACAACTAATACAACTAAAACGACCGGATCTACGCCTCATCACAGGCGCCATTACAGGACACGGTCACTATAACAAACATCTTTTTACTATAGGTGTCACGGACAGCCCTCTGTGCAGAGCGTGCCTAGAGGCGGAGGAAACTGCTGCTCATGTGCTTATGGAATGCACGGGAGTGGCAGCACAACGAGCGTCCTACTTAGGGCACCCGGAAACGCTCCAGATGGCATGCGCCAATAGCAAGAAACTGCTGGCCTTCCTGAAGGAGCTGAACTGGGAATGACGCATGAAGAAAGATATAAGGCCTATCCACACGCAAAATAGGCGCAACAGCGCCGAGTTGCGGAAACGGCCCGGGCAACAAGTAACAAGTAACAAGTATAAACTTCACTTTCGTATTTCCCCCCTTAGGGGTTGTATTTTTTAAGTCCCTTTCATAGTGCTCACTTATATCATAAAACTTAAAAGGAACCCCTGAAGCAAATTTCAAGTTTTTAAGTACAGTAGTTTCGGCGGTGTGTTGATAAAATATAATAATAATAATAATAATAAATATCTGTGGACTTTACACACCACGTTAGCCTAGCCCCGTGCTAAGTACCGTAAGGACTTCTGTTACGGGTACTAGACAACGGAATATATTTAATATGTTTTATAAATTTAAGAATTTTTATATAATATTTAAGATTTTTATTATAGAAATACATATAAATACATATATAAACATCCATGACCTAGGCGGGATTCGAACCCGCGACCCCTGGCGCAACATGCTCCGAGCCCTGTACCACTGCGCCAGCCTGGTCGTCAAGTCAGTGTACCTACTTTGCCTTTCATATACCTAGAGGCTGACTGGTGAGTTATTTTCATCACTGCAATAGAGTTTCCAGTAATCGATTTTCATTCGTGTTATGAAATATAATATATACTTTTTTTACCAAAATGAAACTGAGTTCAGTTTAAATTAACTTTTTCATTTTAAAGTGTTACTTGTGAAAGTGTGATAGCACACACGTACGTCGAGTGTGTAATTAATTTAATAACGCATTTTTGCGTCAAAGGTTTTTATTTGCGGTGCTGAGCCAACCATAAAAATGTTACATTTGTAAAAATATTTTTGTAAATGGCAGTGAATTGCAGCTGAAAGCAAAACCGTTGGGGTGACTCTCGCACACATGATACCGCAGGAACTAGACAGCAATGCTGACGTGTTTCGTGCGATTTGAAAAATTTCATTGGAGGGAAGGAGAGAATGAGAATAACATATATTTTTTTGGTAATGCAGGGGAATAACTTTACGTACGCTCTTACCATTTATTTAAGTAATTATATCACAACTCATAATAAAACAAGTTTTGGATATACCTAAATATTTCGGCTCAAAAGTTTTAACGTTCTAAAAATTTTGCCACCCTCCAAATCGTGCCTCCCTTGGCCCAGGCCTACTCTACCTATGGCTAAGTCCAGCACAGGCAGTGCCGTAGACCATAAAAAAAAGATTATGATGACACATTTTCGATTAATAAATGCTGTGCTGCGGCATTAAAGCCAACTCGGCAGTAATATAGCAGTTCTGACATAAAATAACGAAGTCATTTAAAAAGTTACGCAATCGAGCTCCGTATGGTTATTCAATTCTCAAAGTTTTGAATGAGTGAACCAATTTCGCTAATTCTTTTTTGTCCGAAAGGGTGTAATTCGAAGTTGGTCCCGCAGTCCCCTAGTCTATCTGACGATAGAATACTAGGTATCTCGAAGGCAACGCCCAAAACTAGTAAGCCCATATGAGTTTTTTCATATATTTTCTCTGGTCATTCGGATATTTACATATAAGTATTTTGTGTCTCGTTCGCTAAACTGAAGTGAGCTTTTTGGAAATAATATTCAATTGTAAACCGATTTTCATTCGAAAGATTTCGCTTTTGAAATGATCTCAGAATCGCTTTGTCCGACCTTGGAGACATCAAGGCAAGCCCTCAAATTACATAAGCACGTCCGAGTCGGAGCGTGGTGGTTGATAGTTGATGAAACTGAGCTGATGATGGAAGGTAGAATTTTTTAACTGTTTGGCGTTATGGAAATTTTATCAATTCGTATCTATCTTATACAATATTCATTTTTTTTTATCAAACAATGCGTCTACACTAGTAGTCTCTTTTAGTAGGTAGTCTCTTTTAGTAAGTCATACATTTAGAAAGAGGTAGTGCCACACTGCATGCTTGCATGCAGTCGAATTAGGCTGGCATGACCGGGGAGGTTACCTCTCGCTTACACGAAACCGGCGTAAAGTGACAGCTTTGCTGTCGCGTTTCGTGCGGTGTGTAAATAGCCGGTGGCCCGGGGAGGTGGGAGGAGAAAGGAGGGCAGCGCATCTGTATAGTCTCTATGCGGATGTTAGTGGGCGTTGGTACTCATGAAAATGGCTCCGACTGCTCGTTTGCCCTCCTATACCATAAAAAAAATACCTATTATGTTGATGGGAAAGAAAATATAAGGCAACTCGCAAATTTTAAATGCCCTTTTTTCGTTGTGCATATGTACGAAATTTTATTTTTAGTGTACATACCTATTTTGGTGACGCAAGGGTTACATTTACTTAAGAGACCATGGAGTCGGGATGACCCCTAGACTAACCTAAAACCCCTGCGGGCGCCTTCAACTGCTATATTTGGAGGGTCCCGAATCTCCTGGCTGCAGGATTTCTCCAGCGATAAGCCACGGAGAAAAGGCCAGACGTCTCCTTTTTGGGGACTGTCCGGCTGCCTCTGAAGAGCCCCTTTGACGACGTAGGACGTGTAATGGGGTCAGGTTGCCATCCTGACCCCTAGCCTTGTACTCCAAAAGACTAGATTAGAATAAAAACTACTAAAAACTATTTTATAGATAGGTATATTTTATAAGCAACTTTAATATTTCTAATCAAAATATAACAAAAAATAACATCTCATAATATTTTGAGACTAACATGCCAAGATCATTAAAACTAATTAACATCTTTGAATTGAAATAGTAGTTAGGTACATACACATAGTTAAGTGGTCTGTTACAATCAATTAATATTTTGCAGCTGAATGTTATACAACGAACAAATAATAATAACAATCGTAGTAGGTATCTTATAAATTGTATAAAAAGGAAATCAAACTGCAAAACATAAGCAGAGCTGTAAACATAAAGACGTTTCCTTTCGATATTGAGCTATGGCAGCCTCCAGCATCTTTTTTTTGTTAACGAATATAAGTGGTAAGTTATACTCATATTATGTAAATAATCTTTTACATACCTGCATAGATCACTGCATAAAATTTTTAATTTATATTTTTCGTTCTTGCAGCATTTTCTGAAAAATGCAGTATTTACGATTCGCCATGCTTAAGTAGTTTGACACAGAACTATGCAGACGTTTTTATTCCTGGCGGCACTGGATTTGGGCTTGATCCTTTGGATCCCATGTCCATAGATGATTTTTCTGATAATCAGGAAGGTTGTATCTATAGTTTGTCAGACATTGAAGTAGTGGGACTTAAAAATGTACTAGTAGAAAAAGTTCAGTAAGTATGTGGAGTTTTAGAAATTCCTGCGATTTAGGAATTCATGTCCTAGTCATTAAGGTAGTTGTTACTGTGTCTGGTATTTTGATATTATCTACTCTTGTAATATTAATACTCTGGTAAAAAACATTAGAAAACAGCCTGTGCTGTGTAGTGTACCAAGTTATCGCAGCGTGGTGCCCCTTATGAAATATTTTACATAATGCTTATAGTAAATGATCATTAAAATTTAAAAGACGATCTGCAATACAAATCATCATATTACATAAGATAAACTTTGGTACCTGTAAATATTTTGTTTCTAATTATACGATCTTACAAGCCTTATTTGAATTTCATAATTGAATACCTTTTTCAATGGACATCAAGTTAAGGTATTTACTAGTTATGTAAAGTCATTTAATGAATTAGAAAAAGAAAATGTAGTATGAGCAGCTTTAATTTAACTGGAAATTAGGTTTGCTTTTGTTTTGCCCATACGACACTTTATTATCATTATCATCAGCCTATTGCAGTGCACTTTTGGACATAGACCTCTTCCATAGCACGCCAATGGGCTTCGATCTTCGGCTAACCTTTCCTAGTTCCTACCCACAGCTTTGTGTACATCGTCACTCCACCTAGTCACTACGAGACTTAGACATATAGGTATTAGTACTAACTACTAAGCATCTGGAATAACAAAAGTATCTTTTATCCCACAACAACAACAACAACAACAACAAATAATGATTGTTATAGATTTTACACGGACGAAAAGTCCAGCAAGTAAGAGGATTCATGTGTTTTTTACAGATTTAACAAAAAGGAAAAAAGATATCTTATAAAAATACGTGTTCCTCTTCTGACGATACTTGCAAACTACAAAACGGATGGGCTTATTCAAGGAAAAATACCATTTAAGGGTGAAGGACAGATGTATTTCAAATTGTGTAAGTTGTTTACATATGACTACATAGATAATTCTTGTACTGCTTGTAATATGGGGGCAACCCCTTATAACGAAAAAAAAACAGCCTGGGGATTCTTCGCATCCTTTGTGACAATTTTCATTCTATAGAATGGTTCTTTACTCATCCTATAGCATGAAAATTATGTATACCTTTGCATAGATGTGAGTTTTGTTTTATAATATATTGGGCCAAAAGTGCAGTCGAAGCCTTTTAATGACTATAACTGACGACCATATACATCAGCATAGATGCATTGCCCACCTTTTTATTTCTCTTTCTATCGGTAAAACGTCACAATGAGTTTTAATATAATTAAAAAATATTGTCATGTTTAATTTTTTGCGACGGTCTTTCACATTATGAAAAATGCTGTTTATGTCAGTATCGAGTCACGATAGGAACTCTGAACGATCCTTTTAAAAATTAAAAAAATTGTTAATTCTATTTCAGATAATTTTGTGAACGAATTAACAATAAATTACGAAATGACGAAGGGAGAAAATGGCACGGATTATATAAAATGCAATGACTTTTTATATTGGTTTGATTTAGAATATTTTGAACCTTATTTAGAAAATAGAAACAAGGATGCACCTGTGCGAGGTAAGATTCTTCTGCTTATTTTTTATTTGGTTTTTAAGTTGTACGAACTTAAAAAGGGGCTCAGGTGCAAAGGGGCTCCCTGAGGTTGAAGTTCAAGTTCCCCAAAACTCTGCCGAGAAATAAAGTATAACACCTACTTATGGAAAAAAATTGATACTAGCGCAACCAAAAACTGAAAGTATGATAAGTGATTACCGAGTCTCCTTTTTTTAAGTGGGTATCCTTATGGTTATTCGCACTCATCCGCGAACCCGACAGTGCGTGGCCGCGCCCGCAGACCCTCCTCATGGAGTATGGAACTCCCTCCAACAGAAGAGGCATCAAAAAACCGCTTCCGCCGCCAAGACCCCCACCCAGGGGCAAATCATTAAACGGCCGCATAGGACAGAAAAAACGGAATCGAGACACCGTATCTCCTTTTCTTCTGCGGTCCCACCGCCAACGCATCTGACGGTGCGCCCCTCGTCGCACGCATCCAGAGAGGGCCCACAGTCAAGCCCACTCTAAGTGTCAGCTCCTGGGATCCCTCTTGGCTTCACCGAGGTGGTCCAAGTTACGATTAATAAGCCCCCTCACCACGATAAGGTGGAGATCTGTCGACGGGGTTACTGAGTCTCCTTGTATTTTATGATATAAGAGGACAAACAAGCAGTCGTTGCAATTATTCCTTTACCGGAACCCTCCAATCACATTAAACTCAAAAGTGGCATTGATCGTGAGAGAATTGTTGTCATTTATCCTGTGTGCGAGATGCATGTCCGCGATCCTGCCTGTACAGTCATGTATTGCAATAAACCATGGCATTACCTCAGAGTACCTCCGCCAATTGTTTATTTGCAATTAAAATTGGCTGTGCCCCGTAGTTTCACTCCCGTCATATGAGCAATAAATTTTACATTTTACAGACACCCTTAGTGGTCAAATTTCTAAAAATCCTTTCTTAGTGCTCACTTAGACCATAAAAGATATGTCCCAAATTTCAAGTTTCTAGGTAGGTACAGTAGTTACGACTGTGATATAAATACAGCTGATATAAAGCGGTATTTTTTGGTCATTAAAAAAATTATCGTCTAATTTTAATATTTTTTTAAATATAATCTATGTAAGATTTGAAATGGTTCGAATAAATACATTAATCGACAGCTGATCGTGTTTTGCATCCACTTTAATGTCAAGTGTTTTGTGTCTCTATTTTTAACAGATGATTATATTAACAGATGTACTCATATCAATTGTTTAATTTAATTTTTAATTTTTAATAAAAACAACAGCATTAAAATTTTCCATTCATACTTCGGCGAGCGAAAATACTTTATTATATTATTTATTCCTGTAAGATACAATAAAATAGACTTTCCTAAAGGGTATTAACATATTTGAAATCTACTTTTCCTGCGGTCACCGGCACTTCTCCAAGGCCAGGAAAGCGGCCGTTCGCGCCGTGTATCCAACTATTACATTTTTTGGCTTAGGACAGATACATTTTATTTTCTCTTTTTTTATTTCATAAATCGAATAGGTATCGTCTTCTGACACTGTACACCAAGTGCTTTCAATCGATTTCAATCAAACTAAAGATAACCATATACATAATTGCTCTGTTATACACGAGTAAAACGGATTATTAATTATAACAAAATAATTTAGGAATAAGACGGTAAAATTAAAAATCTACTAAAGCGTGGAAGTGAAATATTATAATTTTAAATTTATATATTTTTAGTTGATGAAATACAACATTTGTTCAAAACGGAAGGAAAAAAAGTTTGGCAGCAGTATGGAAGAAGTTTATTAGACCGCATCAATGAGAAGATATTTAAAATGGTGCAAAAGGTATATTCACTCCAACCTACACAAAGTATTTTGTATGACTATTAAGGTATAAGAATCTTCTGTTCAATACGTCTAATCAGCGCCGGATCTAGGGGGGGGCTAGGGGGGGCTATAGCCCCGGGCCCCGCGAGTCAAGGGGCCCCATGTGTCAAGAAAATTTATTTTCAGATTTTAAGAGTAATAAAAAATATACCTAATTATATTAAATCAGATTTCAAATTCAACAAGGACAAATAATTGCAATAACTATTTATTATTATTCAATATTAAATGTAAGAGAACTTGTGAGACAAAAACTAAAAAGGCATTACATCTCAACCATTAAATGCATAAAAAATAATATAATTATCACAACATTAGCCATTGCTATTCAACAATTTTAAATTAAATTTATTTCATAGGTAATGTTTAAGTCTATATTTTAAATTAATTACTTGTTTAATGGTTAATAAGTGGTTTGTTAAAAGTGCATTCGGCAGCGGCATAGAAGGAATGCTATTTGAAGACTTCAGGCTAAGGAATTTTGATTTAATGAAAGATACAATTGACAGGCGATTCTAGAATCTAACGACATTCTGTGTACCATGGCAATTAGGTATTATCGTTACGACAAAAAGCTTTTTTACCTTGTCAATTTCACCCAAATGGATCTTCCATTTGAGTAAAATTGGCAAAATAGAAAAGCTTCCTAGCTCCCTAAAAACCGAACAAAAGCTAATTCTACCAACATCTGTATACCCACACACCTACAACCTGGAAATCTTTAAATCAAGGGTGAATATGTACTTTCTAGGCATGCGTGTTCCATCGTCGGTCAAGTCTACAGTTTTTACCAGGTGAGACAGTGGCCAAACGCAAGCCTATCCAGTATAAAAAAAACTGGAATATGCAAAGGATAATATCATTCGTTAATCTCTGGCACCCTTAGGTAGCTCTATCTTACAAGCTGCTGCTTTACGTCAACGCTTAACCTTACATAGCACAACAGACGTTCTCTAAGTTATTGTGGTAGCTTTGAGCTTCTCTTTCTTTTCGGACCTTTTTTTTTGATGATGCAGGGAATACATTTAGGTATGATACCTAGGAGCCCGGGTGGCCCCTAAGCTAATGTCGGACTCGTCATTTTGGAGTGCAATATCGACTACACCCCTGCGGGTACAGGTAGCTATAATTGGAGGGACCCGAATCTACAAGCAATAGGATCCCTCCAGCAACTGGCTGGCCTCGGTGAAAAGGCCAGATTTATCCTCCTTGGAGACTGGCCTTGGCGTTGACGTGACCTTTTTCTCCAGGAGAAAATCATTACCGGGATCGTTATTATAAGTTTTGCATTATCGCCATTCTCCAAAATTTCCAAAATGTGGACTACTTCTTAGCAGGGAAAAGTTCTAAGCCGCTCCAAATACAGTAGTATCAAAAGCCGTTAAAGAGTTTGTAACTTTCTGAATTTCAAATCATCATCATCACAACATTACCTACTACTGCTCAGGCAGGGAAGCATTGCCGACATAGGTGCATATTTTTATTAACATTTTACATTACGTCGATAAACAAACACAACTTGTTGAATAAGTAGGTATCTATCTACTTGCGGCTGTTTGTTTAAAGCTACTGAAATCTAAAATTATTTCTCGAGATCACTTAATTTCAATTACATAATTGCAAATTACCGGTATGTAATGCTGAAATACTTCAGGAATACGTGAAAACTTATAAAAATACATGCAGTAGGTATAGTTGTGGGCATTAAGAATATGTATTTTTTTTGGTACTCAAATTACAAGTAATTATACTATTCTCTTTATGATATTTTATTATGACGATAATCTTTGTGCCCATTAGGGGCCCCTTTTTAACTCCCAGCCCCGGGCCCCGTCAAAGCTTAATCCGGCGCTGCGTCTAATGAAGAAATATTATGTCATATGTTGAAGTATTTTCATTAAAACTATATAAATAAGAGTATTGGTTGTTTTATTATTTTAACGTTTATTATGTTTCGTACAAGTAATTGCGCAAGTATTTCGCTCAAAATACTGTAGCAGTTGCGGAGCAGAAAAAATTCCGCACGTGCACCAATTATTACTGTCCCTTTCTTTTCCAAATAAAAATAATGTGTCTTGGTCACACACACCACGAAAACGAGAGGGACAGTAATAATAGATCCATGTACGAAATTCTTTCTACTTCGTGAAAAAGTACTTGTGCTATGAAATATACATAAAAAAAGTACTGTAAGAAAGTCAGAAGTCTATAATGTATGTATTTAATGTGCATAAATTAAGAAATAATTAAAAACCGTATGAATCGTCTCGGAGAGACCACTGTGTCAAACACTGTGTCAAAGCAATAAGATGAATCATATCATAATCGTGGTAAAACTGTCTAGACACAAGAAATGAAACTTGTTCAGAAGAAGACAGACACAACGAAGCTAGGAGTATTACAACTTTATCTCCCCAGTCAAAACAGGAGATAGTACCAAATTGGACTGATTTGTACGTAAAGCCTTGCATAGTGCACCAACAGCGTGGTGCCTCGTAGCAGGGCTTGGCAAGACATTTCTTTAACTCTTTCTGTTGTGTGAACACTTTATTGATGATGACACTTATGAAGATGCTTCTTTTACTGGCGCTTTAAATCATACAGCCTATAGACAGTCCTATAGATATATAAATGTAGCAATGTAAAATAGGTGCATTAAAAAAACATAAGATTTTATTGTTAACTGTGTGCCCTGTTTCACCCGCCGTTACTTCGCAAGTAATCACTGCTATTCCATATAAACTTCACTTTCGTATTTCCCCCCTTAGGAGTTGAATTTTCAAAGGCCTTTTCATAGTGCTCACTTATATCATAAAAGGTACAAGATTGTTTCAAGTTTCTAAGTATGGTAGTATCGGCAGTGTGTTGATATAATATAGGTCAGTGTAGTTTGCCTTTCATATAGAGGCTGACTGGTGAGTCATTTTCATCACTGCAATAGAATATCCAGTACTCGATTTTCATTAAGGTTATGAAATATAATATATACCTTTTTACCAAAATGAAACTGAATTCAGTTTAAATTAACTTTTTTATTTTAAATTGTTACTTGTGGAAGTGTGATAGCGCACATGTACGTTGACTGTGTAATTAATTGAAAAACGCATTTTTGTGTCAAAGGTTTTTATTTGCGGTGCTGAGCCAACCATAAAAATGTTACATTTGTAAAAATGAGGTACCTCTCGCACACATGATACCGCAGGAACTAGACAGCAATGCTGACGTGTTTCGTGCGATTTTAAAAATTCCATTAGAGGGAAGGAGAGACTGAGAATAACATGTATTTTTTTTTGGTAATGCAGGGGAATACCTTTACGTACGCTACCCAGGAAGCCCGGGTGGCTCATCCGGAAACAGTGTCGGGCTCGGCAACTGGGTTGCCCCTACCGACTAAATCCCTGCTGGTGTCTTCAGCCGCTACAGTTGGGCCCCGGGTCTACAAGCAACAGGGGCCCTCCAGCGATAGGCTGGCCTCGGTGAGAAGGCCAGACTTCTCCCCCTTGGGGACTGTCCGGCTGCTTATGAACAGTTGCTACTCCAACGCTGGAACCGTGCAATTGGGTGAGGTTCCCATCCCCTACTCCAACGGAGCACACCACGCCTGTGGTCCCAATGCAAGCCGCCATCTGCTAATTCAGCGGGACGGGTGGAGAACCTCCGATATTGGCTCCTCCTCCAAGGACGCATCCGGAGCGGGCCCTGGGGCAACCTGGTCTCCTCCTGGGATCCTTCTTGGCTTCACCGTGGTAGCTCAAGCCACGGTTAGTATGCCCCTCACCACGACAAGGTGGAGATCCGTCGAGGGGGAGAATAACATGTATAACAATTATGCGATAACAAAATTTAATATACAATAACGTCTAAATGTGTTTTGAGTCTAATATGCTAATTAATTTTTATGATCTTGGCATGCTAATTAATTTTAATGATCTTGGCAACTGTATACGTTTCTGTTCGATGTCGAGCTATGGCGATCACCAACGCCCTCTTTTTGTTAGCAAATTTTAGCGGTAAGTTATTTAAATATATTATAATCTTATAGATGTCTGCAGAGATCACTGCATTGAAATCGAATTGCCTGCGCATTTATACACTAGGCGCCTGTAGATATAAACAAGTCCATAGATAACCTAACATAAAATTAAAAAAATAATACCTACATCGGACTGCTTACAATATATTTTAATACCCAGCGTCGCTCGCTTTATACCGATTTATACCGATACTCAAACGTGGAGATTCCTCAACATCATTCTGTTTAACCTCTCACAAACAGACTTCTTTTGTCTTTTATCTAGTTTACTTACTTTTAACGAGACTACAATTTAACTAGCAACGTTCACTTTGAGTCTTTAACTAAACATAATGATTGTCATTGTCATCGTTCATTAGTAAACCCTTCATTGGATAGCATGCCAATAAGGAGGCTAACACTGATGCTTTTTATGCTTCTAATACGTTATCAAGGAAACAATATATTCAACCTACTGAGGTTTAAGTTATCTACTGAGGTAACGTAAAATAAGTATTTATAGTCACGAACTAGGAAAGAAAGTTGGATTGTTTTTAAATAACATGAATTCGGGACGGCAAGTAATAAATCACTGTATGCCAGGGGCTAACTTTGATCAAATAATTAAGTAGTAAAGTATTGAGTGTTCCACACCGTCTTAATATAACCTTAATTATAATTGTTGGGAGACGTGGAGGAGTGAACGGAAATACCTTCACAAATTATATAAAACAATTAAACAATTTATCCAATATTAAACATACCTATATCCTTCCTTGGCAGTCAGGTAAAAAGGTGAATTTCTTCTCATTTCCTTATGTACTAAAGTTGCCAAAGGAAAATAAAATTAGATATAAGTTTAACAGCTTATTATACTCTGCTGTAAATAATAATTATATATTATTAAATAATAATGACACTTGTAAAATAGATATTATTGACATTAATAATATTTTAAATTTTAAGAAGACATTTATTAGGTATCGCCTATTGTTTTATTATAAGAGACAAATAGCAAGTTTGCTATCGGTACTCTTTATTATTCTTAAGAACAGCCAAGTATTTGGCTACCCAGACTACTGGTTTTACTGAGCAGTATACTGACATTGGCCATGACTTGGTATTTGTTCCAAACCAGTTTGTAAATTAGATTTAAGGACAACGGAAATCTCTGGCACTACTTTATAATTAAACAAAGTGCACCATATAAATGTTAAGAAAAGTAATAACCAATCAAGCTTAATAAAATATCTTGTGCACCAAAACATACACGGCATGTACAGTAAAAAATTTGAAATTGATTTATTTTCAATCAATCAATCAATCAGTCATCTTTTCTTGCAATTGTAGGTTTTACATAAGATGTTAACAGCGTATACAATTTGAAACAACTACAATTAACCATTACAGGTATGCAGATATACACATTATTAGTTCATTATAGTAACACATTAAATATTTTATATAAAAAGAAATCAATTATTAAAATTAAATTAAATATTGCATTCATTATTTAATGTCATAATGTTTTGGTTGTTAGTGATAAATAAATATTGTCAGTGAATTCCTAATGTCAGATTAATTAAACAAATCAATAAATTATGAAGATTAAGTTTGCAGAAAGCAAATACAGAGCAATAAAGTACAAACAAATAATACTATTTTAAGTAATAGTCGTTAATCATCAGAACACTAAGGTTTTATACCACTAAGATATTCATCTAAATTATAAAAACATCTATAATGACTTTCTGTTCTATCACAACGTACCAAAGTAAAGTAGAAAGTGAAGGTTAAAAGTCATGATTCGGATACCATAATGCAATCGACTTATACAGCCTCAAAAGAAACAACGAGATCTGAATAGTGGGCTGGAATACTTTGTGCATTTATATGGACTACGTTAAAAACGAACACTTTTTTGGGAATATATTGTCTAACTTCGAGGTGAGGACGTGAAATCCAAACTTAAATCATTGATCGAATCACTGCTAGCAACACTAAAAAAATCATTACCTGTAGAGCATGAAAAAAAAGCTTTGATTAAGATCTACCACATTAATATTATCCATAATAATTATAACACATAAATATTGTTATAAAAAACTTAATAAATAATAATATAAATATAATATATATTAAATAAAATATATAATATGAAATAGATATTAAAAAAAATACTACAATAATGGATGATACACATCCATGTGATCTAAACGCTCTAGGAACCAACCACCGGTCTCGGGGTTAGGCCGTCTCTCTGTGAATGGGGGCCTCAGAAGCGCCTTTGGGTTTTGTGGCGCGCCTTGCTGTTGGAGGGAGCTCTGTGCTCCACGTGGAGGGGCTGCGGGATCGGCAAGGCACCGGCGGGTCGCGGATGAGTGCAAAAGCGTGCCCGTGTTCCCGTCGTATGGTGCAAGGATAAAGCACTGTGGGGGTTTAGCCGGTAAGTGTCCGGCATAACCCAACTTTCACCCCGGGCGGCTGGGTATCCATTAATATTACCCACATAAAAAAAACCCAAACACTCTCGTGAAAAGTTTAGAAGAAAAGATCAATATAAAAGCAAACAATCGATTAATTATTGTTATATTGTATATCAAGTTCTAAAATACAAAAAAGGAAACTAATATAAATTAACTACTTACATGCATTACTATGGATGTATAAATAACAAACAAAAAATAACTCTAATAACTAAAATAACAATTCCCCATTCCGATTTATGCACATCACAAAAAAAATGGACAATATCTGTACAAAGAGAAAAATTACTTGTTGTTCAACGTTTTTGCCTTTCTGGTTTTTATACATTTATAATCCTGGGAAATAGAAAGATGTTTCAGAATTGAATGGTCCAGTTCCTGTAAAGTAGAAATCCTTATGGGACTTTTTTCAGGAAGCAAGATGTGTATATTACCATTTGTAGTCCAGCAATTCTTTATCCTAAAGTGCTTTCTGGCTGTATTAAAAGTCTCGTGTCTGTATTTTGTTAGGAACTCTGATACTGTTATGACTGAAACTTTTAGATTTGTTTTATTGGAGCAAATTAGGTTTCTTAATTAAAGAGAAATAAAGCGAACTAACAGAGGTCTGGGCCCGTCTTTCTTTAAGGCCCAACGACGACAGACGTCAATGCTCCTAGAATCATAGTCAGGGAGTTTAAGGTTATCATGAAGAATTGTACACACCTTACTTCGACCGGCTCCGAAGAGTCTTCTGTTATGTCATGAAATAGCAGAACCTTGAGTCTGCTACGCGTATGGCATCAAACCAGTGATAAGAAGTTCAATCTGCTAATTCAACAATATAGGGGAATCCCGTATCATGGATTTGAAAGAATTGAACTCCGCCTTGAGGTTTACGAAGTGCTACATCAAACTTATTCATACGGGTTTCAAACAGTTTCACAATGTCCTGCATGTTCTGGTTGAGTTATCCCTGTATATTCATCTTTTTTAAATTACTAGTTTGCAAATATTAAAATGATTAGTAAAAAGACATACATTAAATTAACGTTGCCTAATGTTAGACAAGTTACAATCAAGTAGTAGTATGGTGTAGTAAATGGTGAAACTTTAGAGCTAGTGAATTCTACAACTTTCTTAGGAAAAACATTAGAATCTAACAGTGTAACAACTAACAGTGGGCTACCCATATTACCAAGCTTGCGAATAGACTTAGTTCGGCAGCATTCGCAGTTAGAAAAACAAGACAAATCTCGGATGAACAAACGGCTAAATTAGTTTATGTTACCTACTTTTATAGCATTATGTCTTATGGCATACTATTGTGGGGAAACGCTGCCGACGTAAATACTATTTTCGTGCTACAGAAGCGAGTTATTCGTGCAATATACAAACTAACCTCTACCACATCATTTAAAGATAAATTTAAGGAAATTGATAAACTGACTGTTCATTCTCAATATATTTTAGATAATGTATTGTCTGTACGAATGAACATTAACGAATTCAGTACGAAACGTGATAAACATGACAGTAATATTAGAAATGGGCACAATCTAAAAGGTGGTACAATCACCTTTTAGACTTAGCAAAGCAAAAAAAAATTCAATTAATAAAATTGAAAAAGTTGTTTGTGTGAAGAACGTTTGTGTGATTACCATAAAATATCCCTTATATTATAAGGTATTATAAGGATTATATGTCAGACACAACACCTTGGGAATAGCATCCTCCTCCCAGGCTGCTTTTGTAGATTAAGCATAGTAACTTGATTGCATATCTTATATAATTTGATATTGTTCAACTGTATTTTTATAGATACTTTCCCATGAGGCCCACTGAGTTTTTTTGCCGGTTTTCTCAGCTGTCCTGAGAAAACCGTCTAGTGTTGAACAGGTGGCAGTTATAATTGTTGACGTTCCAGAAGTGTTTTGTACAATTCTATTTAGAATAAAAACATTTTCATTTTTATTCATTTTCACTTGTAAATTTATATTTTTTTAGAATAATGTCTTTTATTATCTTAGAAAAGAGTTTAGAGATTTTTAAGACTTCGTGGTGTCAATTTTTCTGACAGACATGTTTATAATATCTAATATATAAAATTCTCGTGTCACAGTTTTCGTTGCCATACTCCTCCGAAACGGCTTGACCGATTCTCATGAAATTTTGTGAGCATATTGAGTGGGTCTGAGAATCGGCCAACATCTATTTTTCATCCCGATATTCCCACGGGATCGAAAGTTACGCGGGTGAAACCGCGGGGCGCAGCTAGTTGTAACTATAATATTGATAATACTTGTTTGAGACTTTCGCGTTTGTTACACATATTGTGGTTATTTTAAAACCCGTAAAATAACCACAATGTGTATAATATTGATATCATAATTTATAAACTTGCGATAGTGAAGCTTATTCGACCATGTCGATGGAGTCTGACTACAACCCATACTGATTTTGGGTTCCTAAGTACTATTTTTTGTTGAAACATGACACATTTATTTTAGTTCCAAAATAAAAAAATTACAAACTTTACTGTATACAGGAAAAGCTTTTTTTGACTGCACAAATTACGATGTGTTGTGATGCAACTAAGTACCTAAGTAGGTAGTAGGAGTCGCAAAATAAAAAAAATCAAAGTTACAGAGGGTAAAACAGTCGCCTTTTGGCATCGTCATAGGCCACACGTTAGTTCGTTGCAATCACGGAATAGATAAAAGAGGTTGGAAAGGAAATCATGCTTGAATTGTATGAAAACCAGTGTCGCCGTTTGACTCCCCACTCTTTATTTTTACTACTAACGCAATCCAATACGTACGTGCATTTCGCACATATATGCAGAAATCACTTAGAACTCTAAATTACTATTGGTTCACATACTAGAGCAATTTCTATAAATGACGTGCATTTGACAAATGCTTGACACGCATAAAAACAACATATACATAACTAGGGTTGCAGTCGACTATTGATATCGATAGAAATCTTTAACACGAGATGAGGGATATAAATGTTAGTAGATAATTAGGTAACACAGGTAAAAATAAGATTTAACTGTATATAATTGTATTTCTTTTTATAAGATAGGTATACTAAATATTTTAAGTGCTATTTATTCAATTATTGTCCCCGAAATAAAATATATTTATTAAGTAACATCCGTTTGCTTTCTTGTAAATTAGAATTTTTCAAAATAAAGTTACATTCATATAATATTTTTCAATAATAGCTTTAGTTAAATCTGTTACATGGCTAGCTATAGGATGTAATCCAATCTCATGATAACTAATATTGCTTAATAATTGAGACCCGACAAAATTGCGTAAGATTTTTGATGTCAACATAATATTTTTGTTATTTATCGGAGACTAATATAGTTTGAGAAGACTTACGGGAGTGTCTGTTACAATATATACAATTTTTATAACAGGAATAGTTCCTGGTTTTAAATATCTATTACCAGATTTTTTTATGAGAAAATCATCTTCATTAAATTGTTCCGAGCAAATGGTACTCGTTATTATAGGGAACCAATTATTTCTACCCGTTAAATTCATCCATTGCTCTTGAATATTATTTTCCTTTGGAAATCTAAAATAGTAAAATGTATAAAAAAATAGTGAAAAATATATTATATTATATTCGTATTAAATTAATTAGTCAATATAATTTATTCACTTCTACAAAAATTCAATTTATCGAATTTTTTATCGAATAAGTCACATCTCTTATTCGTTGCCAAGGACTCCCCAAAAACAAAGCCCAACCCAAGCGATGCGACTACTCGTGAAAGTATCGTCCCTATACAATACAGTGCGCGCTATCTATGACGTTGCGTGGATTGCTTGCGTACTTTACAGACAATGTATATTTTTTCTATTTGTTTGCAATAATGTTGTTTAGATCGGTAATTACGTAATATAAAATACATTTTTTGAAAAAAAAAGACTTTAGACTAAGTTTTTCGACTTACCTATGAAAAGAAATACCTCCTTGCATAATACTTGATGTCTGGCTTTTATTTTTACAAATAATATGCTATGCAACACGGCATTTTAAACAAATTTTACGCAGCTCTTGTCACAATGATACTGCAAGAGCGACTAAAAGCACGACATTCGTGTTTCGTTTCAAGTATGATTATCTAATCATACTTGCGGCGCGCCGGCTCCGCCCACATTTCCTTTCCAACCTTATTTATTTATTCCGTGGTTGCAATAGATAATTCAGCGCTTCTCAAACTTTTCACAATGTTCGCCTGCTTTAGTTGCGGTGCTTCACACTCCGATGGTCTAGTTTGCGGTGTGTGTAAGAACCGCTACGACTATGGTTGTGCAGGTGTCACTGAAATCGGTTACCGAAAACTAGGAGACAGAAAGAACAACTGTCCGAAATGCAAAGCGAGTCTATCTTTGTCTCCAGTTCCAATTTCACCAGTGGCGAGTCAGATGGACACCGTGCTGGAAGAACTCAACCACATTAACCTACGGCTGGCACCAGTGGCTCTCATGGAAGACATTAAATCCATTAAATCAGACATTAATAGTTTGAAGTCATCTCTTGAAATGGCACATGAGTCTCTTACCAAATTTTCGGGCAACATCAAGGCCGTCGAATTGAGGCTGACTAATGCCGAAGAGTTGGTTAATGAAGTCCCGAGGCTGCGACCAGAAATAATTAAGTTAGATCAGGAACTCGATAACAGGGAGCAGTGGGCGAGATCAAATAATGTTGAGAGAAGAGGGATACCCCAGAAGAATAATGAGGATCTCTATGAACTGGCACAGATGATCGGTAAAAAATGCGCAATTTCTCTATACAAAAACAATATATTAATTACATAGCTAGAATTCCCACCCGTGTACCGAACGTTGAGAAACTAGTAATTGTTTTAACAACCGATACACCAAAGAAAATTTAGTTGCATCTTCGCGCAAGACTAGGCTGTCAATTAGGTTTCACAAGTACAGGATATTACTACGTCAACGAACATCTAACTCAAAGGAATAAGGGATTATTGAGCAAGGCTAAATCTTTGGTTAAAGAAAGGAATTTTAAATACATATGGGCCAAACATTCAAAAATTATTGCCAGAAAATCATATACATCTTGCATTTTTTTATACGTTGCGAAAACGATCTTGCGAAAATTGTTTAGTAATTAGTTCAAGGAACAATTTAATAATACACTTTCACACTGTCACAACAACTTTCATAATATAAAGTTGTCTTTTATATGGACTTTTGGCGCAAAGTTTGAGAACCGTCACCATTCGTCAGTTAGTGTACAATATTTTAGCTGAAAATCGCTGTGTTGGGGAGGTCAACCAAATATCGCACATAAGTACGCAATCCTTTACGCCATGTTCACCCGTATGTAAACGCACAAAAGCGAGCGCAGAAACCAAAATTGTTTGCGCGCTGCCTAACTATAGTTTAATGTATCAATTCTTGCCACTTAACTATTTTAAAGTTACCCTACAGTCACAACAAAATGTTACTATTTTTTCTTTAAATTTAAAACTGTTTTTATTATATTATAGTATATTTTGTTATATTCACAGAAAGTGTATAACTCAATATAACATACTTAAGGCGCTGAATACACCTAAAATGGTTTTTTTTAACATTTTTTTAGCAACATCCGTTCGACATAATATCATGGTGAAAAAAATATATATTATTTTGAAGATATTTCTGATCATTTGCCCGTCTTCAAAACACAATTTTATTTACTATGTTCGATAAAAATAAATCCCGAAGATACCTCTTAACAATAAATTTAATAAAAAAATGTCCTTCAGAATTCTTAGTATTGTAATAATAATTCGCCGATAATATGCTCATCATAGTGTATTTAATTAAAAGCCCGTTTTATATTTTCAAATAACTTACTAGATTTTCAATAATAAAATTAGCAAGCATAGCGTTTTATTCTCTGTCACTCGTACTCATTCGAGCAGAGCCCGCTGGGGCCTGTTGCTGTACGGACG
>LUGF01057093.1:210362-228800 GCA_001625245.1 Calycopis cecrops | reverse complement strand
TATAACAACAAATACTAAAAATTAAATAATATGAATATTTAAGGGGGCCCCCATACAATTAACGTGATTCGTTTTTGCTGAATGTTGACAATGGCAACAGGTAGACACTTGAAATATTCACAGAATATTAATTTATTATTTCTCTTTCGTTGGTACGGAACCCTCGGTGTGCGAGTCCGACTCGCACTTGGCCGGTTTTTTAAGTACCTAAAGTGCGTTTGTTTGTTACACATTTAATTATTACATTTTGGTAGAGATAAATGTTTCGTGAGGTGTGTAGGTACGGCCCGTGGATTGGGAGGCGGAAGGGAACAAAAGGGAACATCTGTGTAACCTTTATGGGGATGTCTATGGGCGTCGGTAGTCATGAAAATGGCTCGTTTGCCTGCCTATACTAGAGAATAACTAGAGAAAGCATAGGACAGGTACATTTTAATGAACTTGGATAAAATTGTGTAATGTTTTTATTTGACGCGGGCAAAGACGTATCGGCTGGAAAACTAGATATTTTATTAGTTATTAGCTTTGCCCCGCGTTTTCACTCGCGTCACATAATTAACCAACTTCAGCCCTTGTCGTTTTCCCATGGGAATAAAGCATTTTCCTGCAGTAAAAAGTAGCTTATGTTCATCGGTGATAATGTCGTCATCTAATCGTAAAAGAATTTCTCAGATCGGCCCAGTAGTTTGTAGTCTATTCAATACAAACAAACAAACAAATATTTCCTTTTTATAATATTAGTGTAGATACTTCGCACAGTGTGCAGAATAGAATATAAACAGGATATTTCAAATGCTGCTGCTTTGCGCGGGCTGATAGGCGCTTAAATATAGCACGCACAACCGACACTGTAGATATGACCTATGATTGATAACAATGCTCATGTTGACCCTATTGAATCAGTTTTTGGGTAATTATTGACGACAGTGTCAGGAGTAGGGACATGAGCTGAATATAGGCGCCGTAGATAGATAGTAAATTTATAACAAAAAAAATAAAATAAACGACTACAACTGAGAAACCCCGTTTTGAAGTAAGTTGAAACACCAAAACCTGCACCGAAGTGTAACAAATATTTTTATTAAAAACGTCAACCAAATTAGTTTAGTCAAAGGCGAGATAGTTGGGGAGAAACATACACAAAGGTTACATTATTACATACAACTCAAACTCTTCCTTAAAGGAGCTCATTTTAAGAAATTTCCTCCTAATAAAAAGTCAAGAAGGAAAGAAAGACTTTTTGCGTCCCAACGCGTGCCATTGCTATATCATAATATGAAGTTATTGATGCAATGACAGTATCGTTGGGTACTGGAGTTACTGTTTTTGCCACGGGAGCATCATATTGAAAATGAAAAAAATTTAAATGAAAACGTTTTTATTCAAAAAGAATAAAAACGTTTTCATTTAAAGAATTACAGGAATTACTTTTTGAACGTCAACAATTAAATCTATCACCGGTTCAACCCCAGGCCTGAAGAACCGACGAAACAAACTCAGCGGGCCTCATGTTGTGATGATATGTAAAAGTAAAAAATATAAAAATACAAATAAATTTGCATATTATAAATGATATAATACAATACAATTTATGAATTTGCAAAATTATGGTACAGAAACAGCCTGGGAGGAGGGTACTAACTATTATATGATACAGTACCACATTATAAAGAACCTATTTCATTGTCTTTTTTATCTCCTTATTGTAGGAGGTAGTGCCACGCTGCATGCATTCATGTAGCCGAATTGGGCCGGCACGACCAAGGAGGTACCACAGGCCTACATGGTACCAGCTTAAAGTGACAGTTGTGCTGTCGCGTTTCGTGCGGTGTGTAGGTGGCCCATGGAGGAGGAGGTATGACCTCTATGTCTAAGGGCATCGGTAACCATGAAAATGACTCCGATTGCTCGTTTACCACGTTATATTGTTTAAAAAAGATAAGATTCTTTTACTTTTATTTCAACTTTTTTTTCCATTTTAAATGGGAATGAATTTCGGAACTCTATTTATCACACTTTCATTTCAACTTTTCTCTATGAATTTAAAAGTTATTTTCGGACATCGGAGCACGAACAGAATTCCATTAGCGAGCGTCGTATCCGAGCGCGGGCCGAGCAAATACAACCGCGCACACAATCATACGGAGCCGGTGTGTTTACAATTTAAATCTAATCACGAAAAGAGCTTACTCACAGACTAGCATCACACGTTTGTGTAGTTTTCATAGTAGATATAAGGGGGCAAACGAGCAATCGGAGACATTTTCATGACCACCGGCACCCATAGACATCCGCATAAAGATAAACAGAATAATTGACCTCTTTCTTCCTCCTCCCGGTGCAGTGGGGGGGTGGGGGGCACCGGCTACTTAATAAACTTGTTTCTATTGTATTCTATAACCGCATGAAACGCGACAGCACATCTGTCACTTTACGCCGGTCTCGTGTAAGCGAGACGTACCACCCCGGTCGTGCCGGCCCAATTATCTATTACTAATCTTAATGTGCGTTTTTCCATTAGCCGGCCCGGCACCGGCCCGGCAACGGCACGGCACCGGCACGGCGACGGCACCGTGGTTTCGTTTTTCCACTGCGCCGTTGCTGGTCACGGTTTACGCCCGGCGAGTATTGGAGTATTGTAATGTTTCTAAAATATTATGATATGAAATAAAGTATGAAAATGGTCAATATCAGTCAAATACCTAAACTCAAAATATTAGTATAAATCTATTTATCAAATCAGAAAAATATCATAGTCAAATGATATTGTAACTAATATATTGATATTACCTAATCCAAAATTTATTGTCATTAACCCATCTCTAAATACGAGTCTCGAGTCTCGACTCACGACTCTCCCCCGCCCCGCGTCCTCCTACCCGCCCCGCGTCCTCATGCCCGGCCCGCGCACTCACACACGCACACGGTGCAATACATATACAATACACATGCAGTTTTGCCGGGCCGGCACCGGGTGGGAAGCTAGGTTCCACGGCGCCGGCGACGGCGCCGGCAGGACTCAATGCCGTGCCGGTGCCGGTGCCGGTAAGTGGAAAAGCGTGCCATACATGTTCATACATTTTTGCTTCCACGACGCCGTCGCCGTCGCCGTGCCGTTGCCGGTGCCGTGCCGTTGCCGGCTAATGGAAAAACGCCAAATATATGGTGTTTGTATTTGTCATTCCGCTTCTAGTTCCGAATTTGTGGATGTTTATGAACATCGGAGCCATCATTGCGGAACCATAGTGCGTTACTGACCAAACGATATAAATACACACATGCACATACATTGACACTCACGCATACACACACACACACACACACACACACACACGCACACACACACACACATACACACACACTAACGCGCGCGCACAAGATTAATTTCAATTTGTTTAAATTCTCCTTATGAGCATTTAACTTGTCTAATTGTAACACATAAATACAGCATGGGGACCTGGTGATCTGTAATACAGGATCAACCTAACTCAGACACCAGCTCCTTACATTACTTTAAGGTTAAATAGAACATGGTTTTGCTAATGTTACATATAGTTTTAATGTAAGGAGAAATAAATAAATAAAAATAAATAAATAAAACTGAATTTTGAAGTCAAACAGTTATTAGCATGTATGAAAATTCGTGTAGACTTTGAATATATAATATGTATGTATGAAAAATGATGAACGACCTCTCATATGCGCTTGACAAGAGCTTCACATTAAGATACCGAATACGTTGTGATTGATAGTCACTTTACAGCGAAATTACAAATTCATCATCATGATTCCGTTCGCGGCTGACAGTCGGCCTTTATTTTGTTGAATATTTCTGAACAGCGGTTTAACCCGCGTAAATTACCCTCGAACATTTTCGGGATAAAAACTCCTATGCGTTAATCCAAGATACGCTCTATAAATGAATGTGTGCCAAATTTTATGAAAATCGAGTTTTTACGTTAAGAAGTAACATACAAACAAACAAGAATACAAACTTTGCATACAAACATACTTACAAACTGTGCCCGGCGGTTTCACCCGCGTAAATTTCGATATCGTGGAAAATCATCCCACGTCATCATCATGGATAAAAACTATCCTATATGTTAATCCAAGTTACTCTATATGTGTGTGCCAAATTTCATTAAAGTCGGTTTAGCACAAACAAACAAACAATCAAACAAACAAACGTACAAACTTTCGCGTTTAAAATATTAATAAAATTAGGATTCGAAAGAGAATTTTTGAAGTGTCAAATGAACATTGAAATCAAAATTGGCAGCACATCGGTGTGGACCCATAGATGAAACTAGTAGTGCAGAAGTCCCATGTAGGGGACAAACAATTTTTTTAAAAGGTAGAGCCCTGCTACACTGCAGCTAAATTGGCCCGTCACAACCGGTGAGGTGCGTCACGTTCACGCGATAACGCCGGACTGTTGTGGTGTCGCGAATCGCGCAGTGTGTGTTTCCGGTGGCCGGTAGGGGTAAAATTAGGAACAAGGGGAAGGCATTCATATGACCTTTTTTTATGATATAGGGGGCAAACGAGCAGGTGACTACCGCCGCCCATAGACATCTGCAAAAGTAGGTGTCTTGCAGACGCGTTGCCGGCCTTTAAGGAAGAGGAATGCTCTTTTCTTAGTAGGTAGTAGTTTGCCCCTATGCTATAAAAAGGGATATTTAATTAGCTTTGCATGTCTTCTCCAGTGCATTATTAGATCTACCTTAATGACATAATATTTGTTGTGTTCCAAAATTTCGCCCAAATATAATATAATAGAAAACCGTAGAGATGGAAATAGTGATACAATATAAAATGTGTTGTCATGCGTGAAGAATAACAAACATACCTACAAATTTTCACAATTATAATATATCTATGTAATTTATATAATAATTTTAGTAGGAGGGGCAGTCATATAGGTTATATAGGTACCCATAGAAGAGAAAATTTTAAATTATCTCCTACAATCAAATATATTCAGTGACCTGGAAGTTCATTCGTAGCAGTGCTACGAGTCGTAGCACCTAATCTTGGTATAATATCTTGTTCTAGAAAGTACTTTTTTACAAAACTTATAGATTTATTGTATTGTTTTTATACATTTAACTTCATTATTATTTCTTTGTTAAACACAAAGATTTGTTAAATACAAAGAGAACATTAAAAGACCAATTTAGCGGAGATCAAACAAGAACTAATTTAACTTTAAAAAATATAAGCGGGTAATTTTGTGTAATTGCAAATTAAGGTAGGATAAAGGTAGAATAGAAAATGTTCATGATTATAAAATAATTTGAACCATAACCAACAGGGATTGCTTTTTTAATGGCAACTGTTGGTATTTTAAAGTATTTCAAAAGTAAAAATGAATTTAGAATTTCCGACCACTTCTAAAATGTTTTGCGTCCTATTATAAAAACACGCGTGGACTTGCGAATCTTGTTACTTTAATTAAAAGGAAATAAATATTAGCGTAGACGCGAACAATAAGCGTCTTACATAAAAAGTTTTTACTTTAAAAACAAAGAAAACAATAAGTATAATATTTTCATAACAATAAAAAATGTATACATAAGAACCATAACAAATAAAATTGTAGACCCAATGTATTTTAGCTGCTAAAAACGTTATGTGCTTAAAATATTAAGTCTGTATAAATGAAACACTTAAAATTGTGGTAATAATTTTTTTTAATTGAATGCCGAAAAAAGCTTTATGAGCTCAAAAAGCTTTTTATTGTTTACGAAACATGATCTTTAAACTTTAAAAGCCCTGCGAGCGCTTCCCTTCGAAACGGAAGCGCTGGGCGGCAGTAAACGCGCGAGCCATGGCGGGGTCGGACGAGAGCCAGGCTTTCAAAATAGCCTCCATGTTTACTAAAGCGATCCCGTTGAGTAAATTTCAGAAATTATGGAAAGACACGTGTGAGTATTGTATTACACGAGAAAATTCAAGTGTGTATCAAAATTCGAAGTTCAGTAGTTCTGTTATTCTATGAGTGTTACATTTTTATTTCAAAGTTATTATTCTGAAATTATACTTTAAAAACTTATATTGTTACCTTTTCACTGTTGTGTAGAAAAATACCCTGTGATCGTAGAAATAATATAGATAGTAGAATAAAAGAAGGGTTGTTCTTTATGTCGAGTATTAAATGTAGATTTAGTTTATTTGAGTTTAACACAAAGTAATCTGTTCCCATTTTATTTTAAGTAAATTAATATTTGATATGAAACGCTTAACTGCGAGGGTACGTAGTAATAATAACTCAATGCGAGGGACTGATAACTGTAGGACAATTTAAGAATTCGGTTTTTATATTTACATTTGAAGTTAACTTAAAGGTTAATTGCGAATCCTTTATGTGTAATGTCTAATAATGTATGCAATGTGTATACATATAAATAATTTATAGTTTATCGTTAAATTTCCAGCCCAAGATGTACAATGTACATACAATCACAAGTACTTGGATACAGTGTGCTTATAGACAATACATGTAAACATTGTTTGATTGATTGGTTGTTTACAAACATTACCTTATTAATATTTGATTGAAAATAAATTTAGTTAAATATTTAAGATGAAATTGGTAAGGATATATATTTTAATGCTTAAAATATTTGTTTTTCGATAAAATTATTATAAGGTTAAGTTAGTTAATATTTAATTTTATTTCGTAGCACGTACACGAATTTCTTATTTATCATAAAATGAATGAGCAAATAGAATTCAGTTGGTTGTTCATAAATTTAATAAACTGCCAAAAAAGTTTATTAAATACAAAATGGAACGACCGAATGAAACACGTTAGGACCAACTGCTATACGCCACTATTTTTTATTAAAAGCTTTTCATTGGTTTCATTATACCGGTGTTTTATAATTATAGTTTCAGGGTGATTAAATGACATACATAGATTGTGATTTATGCTGTCATGTTTTTATTGAACAAACACATGCTATTTTTATATTATTTCGCGATTGACAACTGATTAGTTCTAGTATTTTTTGTGTTGTGTCCAACCTGAGTTTTCGTCGTAAGTACAACATTGTCGCTTGGCATCCGAGTTTTATCGGTACTCTGAAAGATTCTTTTTATAATTTTGGCGTGCAGATTATATAGGGGAACGAACGAGCAGTCGGAGCCATTTCGATCACATCCGCATAGAGGTTATACAGATATCTTGCGCTCCGTCTTCCTCCCACCTCCAGCACCACTTTATACTACGTGCTTTTACTTACTTTACTTTTATACGGTACTTGCGCAACAGCACACCTGCCACTTTATGCCGGGGTCGTGTAAGCGAGAGGTACCGCCCCGGTCGTGCCGGCCCAGCTCAGCTGTAATGTAGCTCTTACTATCTACGTATATTTATTATTATTAGTTAGTTTTGAATTGTAAAAATATTGTTTAATGTACTGCTATTCACTCTTCCCTCCAACTATCGTATCGTAGTCTTCTATCAAAAGAAACAATATTTCTTTGATCATCTTTACAAGATTTTGTTTTACAATAATTATTTAATTTGTTACAGTATTTAATATATAATTTCTATAATATTACTAGCTGTGCAAAGGCAAACGATTATTAGATACACCTGATCTTAAGTGATCACCAACGCCCACAGACATCTTCAATACCAGAGTTTTAAAAACTTTTGAGAACGTTGCCGACCTTTGAGAGAAGAATAAGCTCTTTTCTTAAAGATCCCGAGGCCGGAAGTACCGAATGAGGCAGCTGATTCTATATTGAAGTGATGCGCGGGATGATATTGCGCTTAAACCAGGGATGTCAAAGATATGGCCCGCGAGCCATACCAATACGGCCGGCGGTCACAAAAAATCATAGAAAGAAAAATGTCATCAATGAGATTATTTTTTAGCTGAATCTGGCCCGTCTACGTTTGGAAAACCAAGTAGATGGCCCTCTGCAATATTGAGTTTGGCAGCCCTGGCTTAAACCGTCTCGTACTATCTCACCAATATCGCCATAATCCCCGATCGAGACCGCGAGTCCACTCTGCGGCGAATTTAATTTCGTAACTAAGAACTATGTCAGGCTAGATTTCAATTTCAATAAACTTTTTTTATCGCATTTTGAGCTTAGTAGATATTTTAATTTTTTATGATATATGGCCTATAGACACACGTATAGAGATCATACAGATGCGTTGCCAACCTTTCAATTTTACGCCTGCCACTTTACGCCGGTATCGTGTGAACGAGAGGTACCTATCCTGCAATTGGGCTACAATTTAGCATGGCACTACCTCTTGCTAAAGCTATGTCTTGACGTTCATTGAAGCAAGTATATGTCCATTGTCCATGAATGGATCGATCAAGGTTGACGAAGATAATGGTTCTTGAATTACTATGAAAGTGTGTTAAGCAACGTTTTAAACCGATTATATTGTAATTTACTTAGATATCCAACTTTATCGGTATACAGGTTAAATCGACCTAGATTAGCGTAGGTACGTAAAGATATTTATATAAATTCCCCTGCGTTACCAAAAGAAAGAGGTTGTAAAAAAAGAGCTTTAAGAGGTAGTAGTTTGCATCATTTCTGACCAATTTTAATATGGCATATCATTTGCGAAAACTGATTTCGAGATTTGGGATTTTTTAAAAATTCTGTCTTTACATCTATTGACTTGTTTTTTTAGATTTTTGTCACCAAGAACATTCGTTTGCTATTTTTGTACAGGGCATGCTTTGTTAATATCTACGCTGAAATTACAGCTTTAATAATTAACTGGCTTGTTGTATACGTAATTATTTTATTTATGTGTGTATAATATGTGAATAAAGATAAAATATCTATGAAAAATTATGGGGCATAAATGTATATCTGATGACAAAAACCAAAAAAATGGGCCAATAGAAAAAGACAGGATTTTAAAAGTCCAATGTCTCGAAATTGATTTGTTTTCGGATATGGTGTTTCATAGGAAAATTAGTCAGAATTGGTGCAAACTACAACCTCTTTTTTTAATTAGGTCGGCTGTCATCCTGTATGTTATAGAAAGGTCATTCACTTACTGACTCATCACGAAGTAAACTACTAGTGCTAGGAGTTACAGACAGACAGAGTGAGAGTTTTTTTTAGAATGTAGGTGCTCGTACCAGCAAATACATGCGTTTTTTACAATTATAGGATACAGTAATTCTAGTCCTCAAATCTTAAGGTATTAAATATAACTAAAACAGGAAATTGAAAAGAAAAGTCTGCATATTTTTTCCTTCTTTTTCATTTGGCAAAAAATCGCCTCGTTGGTCTGCCAGTGTCAACTTTATAAAAAAATGTTAGTTTGACAACAGTCTGATATGCTTGATAAAAAAGGTGAATTTCTAGCCATTTTAAAACATATTTTGTGCAACTGTGTAAGGTTTATAGCTAGTAGAGTTATATTTCATAAATAGACAAGAATTGTACTGTCAAGTTTAGGAATGTGGTCTGTGAGAAACTGTACAGCTTCTGGAGACGAACACGTTGAGGAGGCAACGTGTTATGAAATGTGATTGTGCAGTTGTTTGTGGATGTCGACTTACCTTCAGGTGATTAAAAACCTATTTTCCTGTGCCGCGGTTTCGCCAACTTTTTCCATAATTTTTTTTCAAGGTCTGAAGTATTTTTTATGATAATCCAAATTACAATTCTGAGCCAAATTTCCACCAAATCCTTTATGTAGCTTTTGCTTGGAAGAATGACAAATACATTATCGCGTTAATAATATTATGTGGACTATAAACCTTGTAAAAGATTTTGAATATTCACGCGTTGCTACCGTTATAAAAACTGCTCGTTGACGTAGGGAATAAGCTGGTTATAAGTTTATTAGGATTTGAGTAAGATATCCTTTCTTGATAGTGCCATCCTGAATCGATTACAAAGCTACAATGAATAATTAATCTATGAAAATGAGCTCATAAAAGTTCTGTTTCGATTAACAAAGCTACAATGTATTTGTATGCATTGTAATAAATTGAGTTCTTAAAGTTATTAATTGTTTTGTTGATTGTATTTCAAAATATTATACAACACTATAAGCTATAAAATATTTAAGCTTTATTGGGAAAATTGTAAAATTTCTATTCAACATAAATAAGCCTCTTTAAAAATATGAACAATTTAAATATGAAAGACGACTAAGTGATAAAAACTTCCTTTCATTTATCACGCTTATTGTACAAATTGCGCAGATTTGTGGTTACATAAAGTATAATGGGAGTGGAAGGAATTTTAAATTCTCCCGTTCCAAGGCCACCTTTTCGAACGTTTGGATGTTCTTTAGACCGGATGTTATGGTTATTCTCATTTTCGATCGAAATCATTAGGGCAAAGGGGTCTTCTGTTATTGTTTTATTGTGTACTAGTCACCCATGTCCACTATGTTGGGCGGTAAAAATGAAAATTGTTCAATCGTAGGAATATAGCCTTATGTTGCTTCCTGATATGGAGCTTTCTATTATTGCAAAACTGGTTAAAATGGCCCAATGGGTAGTTTTGGACCCTATTCGATTTCAACAAACGAAAATATCTTTCCTCTTTATATTATATTGAGTGTAGATATAACTAAACCGACGTACGCAATTATTCCTCCATAGTTCTGACAAAGACGCAACTAATGAAAGTTTTTCATGGTATTCGTATACAAAAAATTGTCATGTTTTTAAATACGATATATAGGTAACGTTTCGGCTTTGTAATTTTCCTTATTTTCACTACAATCACATCTATCTTTGCCACAAGTTATAAAAGCTTCACGTTGTCAATGCCATACTTGTTGGACGAATCCTCAACAAATATAAACGTAGATCCTTTTAATTGATGTGATAAAATATTCTGTATGTGTCAGTGTATTGCAGACGACTCGGGCTGGCTCAACCGAGAAAAGCATTATCATCATCATCATCAGCCTATTGTGTCTACTGTTGGGCATAATAATTGGCTTGCAAAATAATTGAATAAACCGCGATAAAATCCGTTAAAGTTGCTTTATTGTAATAAGTAATATTCGCGTTCATCATTATGTGACTCAAAATGGCATGTGTAACATCTTTCCATAAAATTGTGGCGTAGCAACGCGCGCAGGTACAGCTAGTCCTACTAATCCTACTAATATTATAAACGCGAAAGTGTGTAAGGATGTTTGTTACTCTTTTACACAAAAACTGCTGAACGGATTTTCATGAAACAAATACATACAAATACAGTAATATAGCTTTCATATCAAAATAACATAATAAGTTAAAATTTTGAATCATATTTGAAGTTCGAAATCCACGCGGACGAAGCCGCGGGCGTATGCTAGTATTGTATAACATTCTATTGAACGGAGCGGATCATAACTCCTAATTAGTAATGTTAACAATACACGAGCTCCGGGCTATTACCCGGACTCAGGGAAATTGAATGAGTTGTGCAATGCATTCGACTTAGATACAACTGCGGAGTTCAATGTTACAGTTAGGGTTGTCGGTTACTTTTATTAAATAATAATGAAGTACAAGTGAATTGCCTTAGAGGCTTTTAAAATGTAATTTCTATTATCAAATGTGTCAAATAAAATACATTTATTCAGTTAGGTTTAGAGTTTGTCGATAATAATTTACTTTATTATTTTGTTTAGATCAAGAGCAAGCAATTTATATTTATCTGCACATGGCAGAAGCTTCTCAAAATGAGGTTACAATCGATTTTTTATGTTTAGCTATCCACTGGTACAAGAATTGGCCCACACTATTGATATACTTATAGGATTCTTGAATATTATGAACAAATTTCGTTTATCTCTATAGATATTAAACAACTACGCCTGGATATATAGCGCACAGCGACACTCTATATTCCCTTATTTTCCCTTTCGAAAATCGAATAGAATCTGACACACTTCTTCAGAAATCCTGTGCTGGACAATTAACATAAGATGCTTTCCAAGTCTCAGCAGCGAAATCCCAATATCGTCACTCAGGACTGTTGTAAAGGATTTAAAAAATCCAAATGTCTTTGGTCTGTCCTGGATCTAGAATCCTCACGTGTCGTGCCTGGTGATGCAGTGTGCGGCGCCACATGTATTACGGCTCATGAGCCAGCCCGATTGAGATCCAAGTCAGACAAATGGAATTTTTCAATTTCCCAATTACGGTCCGGAGTGAAGACGCTAGACAATCCAGCATCTTACATACTATTCAGCCGACGAGGCAGTCATAGGTACTTTTATTTATTATTTTTATTTATTTATTATTATCAAAAACATTCTGTTTACAATTTGGTTTATGTAGTGTCCCGCAAAACTTGTAGTTTTTTTTACAGTATAAGTGAGTCAACGAGTAATCGGAGCCATTTTAATGAGTACCGACGCTCATAGACATTCGCATAGAGGTTATACGCGTTGCCAGCCTTCCTCCTTGGACACCGACTACATACCCACCCCACGAAATGCGACAGGACAGCTTTTACTTTACGTCAGTCTCGTGTAAGCGAGATGTACCTCCCCGGTCGTGCCGGCTTAATCCAGCTACATGCAAGCATGCAGCATGGTAATACCTCTTACAAAACTAAGTTTCGTACAAGTGTGGGTGGGTGGCAACCCTAGTTGCAGTTCAACATGGAATCGGGGAAATTTCTGGGAAATACATTCCAACGCTGTGGTTTAAATTTCAGTTATGATGTAGCAATGTTTAATAGCAAACTAGACATTCGTGGGTAAATATTTTTTAGGATTTAGTAAGGGGTAGTCTCATGTTGCATTTGAGCCGAATTCGGCACGACCCAAGCGTCTTGCTTATACGATACCGCAGTAAAGTGACAGCTAAGCTGTCGCGTTTCGTGCGGTGTGTGAGTTTCTGGTGGCTCACGGAGCGGGCCGGAGAATGAAAAGCAAAGCATCTGCGAAATCTACGGGCGACATGAAAATGGTTTCAACTGCTCGTTTGCCCCGTAATAAAAATTAGTTTATAATAAAACCTAACCGAAAGCTCCGAAATTTGGCTGAAAATTTTGAAAGCTCACATCAAAGTCAAATCAAAATTCTGTACTAGCACTCTGCGCCTTAAAATTTTCCATTTACAAAGCTATTTGTTCGCGTTTTGACAGGGACAAAGCGAACTTTTATAAGCTCGCTAATTGTGCTTGCGAGTTGCGGAGAGCTTGGAAAGTGCTCTTACATTATTACGTCAAATATTTGAGCGCACGCTCCGAAGTTGCACTTCATTAAAATTTAATTCTCTCGCGCAATGTGGGAGCGGTAATTCTGTTAAATAACACTACATCAGTTTGCATCTATTCAAATAGCGTGTTTGATAACCTGCTGGCGCAGTACGTAGCTCTGCGAATGAGGCTCCATTGACTCCAGGGGTCGCGGGATCGAATCCCGCCAAGCTCTTGTATGTTTATCTTAAGTGTTGATAAGCGAAACAATCATTTTTATTAGCCTTTGAACTTAAATTTTTGTAGGTATCCTACTAATATTATAAATGCGAAAGTTTGTACGTTTGTTACTCTTTTACACAAAAACTACTGAACGAATTTTCATAAAACTTTACAGTACATATAGCTTTCATATCAGAATAACATGATACGTTGAAATTTATAGGTATTTTTGAAGTCCGAAATCCACGCGGGCGAAGCCGTGGGACGGAAGCTAGTATTTAATAATTGTAAGTCTAGTCGCAAATATTTATACATAATAAAACAGTAAAATTCGTGTGTCTGTACATTGATTATATTTACTAAAAACTAATTGGGAGCGTTCTTAAGATAGTAATATTTAATGTTTGTCTGTCTGTTTGTCCAGGCTAATCTCCAAATCAACTGGACGGATTCGAAAAAAACTTTTTGTGGTGTATAAATGCTAAGCCTGTACAATATCAAAAACACTTTTTACTGCGGTAAAATCGCTCACTCCTACGGGAAATCGGAATTTCACTTGCAAACAGACGCAGGCACCTTGCTTTATGAAGCTGTTCATGCTTTATTTCCCCCACGTTGGTATCACTTACTGCCAACACCGCGGAAGTAAGGTGTCAACCTTTATTACCCAGTTGGCCTGGTTTACCCATAGCCTCAGCGCCCGGTGTACAGTCAAGTCGTAAAGTTCTCCTTGAACATAATTAGATCTCAAGCAGATGGCTGATTAACCACCACCTGTTATTTCTTATTTACAGTAGAACGTTAACCAATTAATCATAAAAAATGATTACTCTATTATTTTCTATTCTATTCTTTTTTAATCTTAGTTATGATGATAATGTCTGAAAAGTTTACGCGAATATTGTTCATTACAAAAAACCCGACGTTTCAGAAGCTAACGTGAATATTGCTCATTACATAAGAACCCGACGTTTCAGAAGTTTACGCGAATATTGCTCATTACAAAAAGCCCGACGTTTCAGAAGTTCACGCGAATATTGCTCAATACATAAGAGCCCGACGTTTCAGAAGTTTACGCGAATATTGCTCATTACATAAGAACCCGACGTTTCAGAAGTTTACGCGAATATTGCTCATTACAAAAGAACCCGACGTTTCAGAAGCTGTACAGCGACTATGGTCACGGGTAGACTGAGATGAGAGATGTCCTTTTGTCGCTAGCTATATCATTAAAATCACAGAACAGAAAATCTGTTCTGTGATTAAAATAATAATATTCAGATTTTATATAGGTACGTCTTTTCATACGACTTCATTCCTTTTTAAAAAACTTCTCGCTACTTATTCGTTGGTTGGTTAAAAGAGTTATGAAAAAAAAAATGAAATTTCAAAAATTCATTTTCATTTTTTTATTTCATTTTCATTTTCATTTCATTTCATTTTCATTTTTCATACGTTTGTTGGTTAAGAGTTATTTAACACCATCCAGAATAGAATAGAACAGAATGCCTGTATTCGAAATTAATACATACGTACCTACACTGTTATACGTCCATCAATATTTTAAGTAGGTACAGTAGTAGGTACAAATGGCACATTATATAAAGACAAAAAACACTAGGCCTAAAAAAATGAATGTAGTATTAGCTTCCGTCCGCAGCTTCTCTCGCTGGCTTTTATCTGTTATTTAATGGATGTTATTATACATATATACCTTCATCTTGAATCACTCTCTATTAAAAAAAAACCTGTCAAAATCTGTTGCGAAATTTTAAAATCTAAGCATAGACACACAGACACCGGAAAACGACTTTGTTTTATATTATGTAGTGAAATAGTAAAGCATAAAGTATTTATAGTCCAGTTGTTAAATCCAAAAAATCGACCCTACCCGTGAATTCTTGATTTTGTTCTTAGGTCCCTAGGGGGAGTCACTGGGAGTGTAAAATCAAAAAGTAGACCGGATCAGGCTCCTTTTTTTAGGTAAAAACAGTTTTTCTTGAATAACTCGGCCATTTTTGATTTTACAGTGAAACCGTAAGATCAAAGTTGTAGGATTTTTTTTCTTCTAGGATCAATATTTTGTAAATTAAATAATATTTGAGCCTCTAACCGTGAATAATCAGAAATTATAATAATAATTAAAAAGGTCTAAGTCGTATTAGCGTAAGTTGGGGTATGTAATTTCAATATTATGTTGATTTTATTGACTTAATTATTTGGAATCGAATGAATTATGGTAAACATAAGTTAAAGAAAATATTAAAAGCTATTTTAACTAAAATCTATGTAATGTATTATAGAGTTATGAGTTTTGAAAACCGTGTCACTTCGTGTCGCGTAAGTAAGGTTAGTGTAGGTCGAGGTATTATTTTATTACGCTTACATCTACTTACACATCCATCTTACATACATCTACTTCTAAAGAGCATCTGTATCTAAGTCAACGGGTGATTTTCTTAACCTGACGTTATGTAGTTCGGTTTTTAGGGTTCCGTTGCCAAATGACCAAAAACGGAACCTTTATAGATTCTTTATGTCTGTTTGTCCGTCCCTCCGTCCGTCCGTATGACACAACCATTTTTTCTGAAACTATAAGGCGTTCGTAGTTGAAATTATGTAGCTTGATGTATTCTGTGAACCACTATTCGAATGTTGAATAAAAATAAGTAAATTAAAAAATACATAGAGCTGAATCTAAAAATATTTTTTCATCCAACCTGTATGTGAGAGGGGTGTCTAATAATGTCTATGAATGGGTCTTCAAAAATGACATTAAGGTTACTGAAACCATTTTCAATCAAAATCATTTGTTTGAAAGATAGACGATTTCAAAGTGGAAAAATGAGTGTCCCACTTCTAACTTTTAAAATAAGAGAGTTAGAAATCGAAAAAATATATAATATGATGTAGATCTCAATGAAAACTTTCAACGATAATTGGTTTGAGCGAGATGTCATTATTAGTTTCTGAGATAATACATTTTCAAAAAACGCAAATACAACTTTGTTGCTCATATAAACCAAGTTATTTTATTTTCTGATAAAAATGTAGCATGGACACCTATTCCTTTCTTTGGTACGGAACCCTCAGTGTGCGAGTATTATTAATTTTTTTAAGTCTTATATCTGAAAAGGTGATTTCCTTTTCAGATATAAGACTTAAAAAATTTTGATACCCTTTGATAAATATTTATATCAGATATATAGATAGCAGTATTTCATTTTATAATTTTCACCTTTGATTGCAATTCCATTGAAACACAGCTGTGAAGAGTTCTACAGCCCACGTGTTTCTAAATATAGATTGCATTCACAGCATTTATTTGACGTACTGTCATTGCGTTTGCGTAGGTACATTTGCACAGCTCAATATCGGCTATTGGATCTATTAATCCTGTGGGTGGAATATATCGTGTCATGGAGAGAGTTCGATTTGAGAATAGAATAGAATGTAATATTTACAAACACACTGTTACGGATTTTATATCATATATATACTAAGGCACATTATACATTGAATACGGTACAAAATAAACAAGTACCAAAATAAAACAAGCAAAACGAAAATTTAAAAAAAAATTGCTAATGTAATTTCAATAACAAATATTTTTTATGTGAAAACTGAAGTTGAACAGACTCCAAACCGGTGGACCAACGACTTGGTCAAAGTGGCGGAGAGCTGCTGGATACGAGAGTCTCGAGACTGGGACCTTTGGCAATCTTTGGGGGAGGCCTATGTACAGCAGTGAACGTCCTTTGCCTGATGATAATCATGATGATGTTAAGTTATGAGTTACTAGCTTCCGCCCACGGCTTCGCCCGCGTGGATTTCGTACTTCAAAAATGATTCAAAATTTTAACTTATGTTATTCTGATATGAAAGCTTATTACTGTAAAGTTTCATGAAAATCCGTTCAGTAGTTTTTGTGTGAAAGAGTAACAAATATCCTTACAAACTTTCGCATTTATAATACTAGCTTCCGCCTGCGGCTTTACCCGCATGAATTTCGGACTTCAAAAATCCCTATATTTTTTAACTTAGTTATTTTGATATGAAAGCGATATTAATGTAAAGTTTCATGAAAATCCGTTCAGTAGTTTTTGTGTGAAAGCGTAACAAACATTCTCACAAACTTTCGCCTTTATAATGTTAGTAGGATTAGTAGGATGAGTTCTCGTCAGCAAACCTGCTATTATACTTAATATAGTTCCACGTTGCTATGTTACACATAGAATTTTAAAATGATTTGTCCTTTTTTTTACTTTCTCGGGTAAATTTTACGCATTATCTTCAGCTCTAACCTACCTGCTCATCTGCTCTCTTCTCTTCTCTTTCTCTTTTTCTGAGAGAGGTTATTGTCACGACAGCAAATTTATTCTTCTTCTTCGAACTTTTCATAACAAATTATATTATATCCAATTCTCATACGAAATTATAAAATTAATACCATATTTATTACACAGTGTAATTAACAACACCTTTTTATTATTAAGTGTAGTGTGTTGTGTAATGTTAAAATTATGCCATCTGCTCTCACGCTTTTCATTATTGCGGTAAACTTTCTAGTTGCTTTGAGATCGTGTTGTAAAGGGCAAGGGTGAGGTCGCACAACTTGAGATAGTTTTGTTATACGTTCATTTATATAGTTAATATTTTATTAAATATTAAAGATTAAAGATTTAATGATTAGTATTAATGTTGAATTGCGTCCTAACAGGGAAGGCTGACTGAGGATGTTCGCATGAAGTTACGAGCGTAGTCACGTTCCGTTACATGTTGTGGATACTTTACGGGTTTTAACAAGAGCCGGCTGTGACCACGGCTGGTGCAACCTGGTCGTAACGTCAAGCTACAGGTAATTGTTTTCGCTGGTACCTTTAATAAATTTCGTTTTAAAGCCCGTAAAGTATCTACAAATGTGTAACAAAGGCTAAAGGCTATTTAATCAACCCGTACTAGGTTATAGAACAGCCACGCATAACCTCCTACTATCGCATACTTACTATAAGTAAGTACTACTTTAAAATCAGATTTGGGGGATTGGGGGGGGGG
>LUGF01057093.1:185926-208661 GCA_001625245.1 Calycopis cecrops | reverse complement strand
GCCGGCGCGGCGATTGTCCACGCGGGACTTACAAAAATCATCACTGTACATTATAAACTTAAAAAATCATTTAATTTATTGGGTATATACATATAGTTATATAGTATCAAAAGTCGTAGAGCAAATGTTATTGTAAAAATTATTATCTATCTAAATATAACAGGTTTCTGGCGTTCTCCAATCCTGACTAGTAAAACAAAAAAAAATATAAACGCAACCATACAGTCCTTACGGTTGATTTTTACAAAAAAAATCTGTTTGTTGGGTAGGTCGGAAAGTATGTTTCAACTTTTTATTCCGAAATTTCAACGTGATCAAAAATTACGAGGATAAAATCGCGGATAAAATAGCAGCAAGTAAGAGAAGAGAGAAGACGAGCATTCCTCTTTGTTAAAGGCCGGCAACGCGTCTGCAAGACACCTAGTTTTGCGGATGTCTATTTTTTTTTTATGATATAGGAGGGCAAACGAGCAGCCGGAGCCATTTTCATGACTACCGACGCCCACAAACATCCGCATAGAGGCTATACAGATGCGCTGCCCTCCTTTCTCCTCCCACCTCCATGGGCCACCGGCTACTTACACACCGCACGAAACGCGACAGCACAGCTGTCACTTTATGCCAGTCTCGTGTAAGCGAGAGGTACCACCCCGGTCGTGCCGGCCCAATTCGACTGCATGCAAGCATGCAATGTGGCACAACCTCTTACCAAGTCTATGAGCGGCGGTAGTCACTAATCACCTGCTCGTTTGCCCCCTATAACATAAAAAAAGTAATATTATACATGTATGTCGGCTTTTAATGGTTAAATATTTTTTCAGATCGGTCCAGTCGTTTTGGAGTCTATTCAAAAGAAACAAACATATCCTTCCTCTTTATAATATCGGTGTAGATTTTATATTTTTAATATAAAATTCTATTCGAATCCCCGACAGCTCACCGGTGCGCTACCGACTGCGCCAATCGACCATGAAACCTCCCAGCGAAATAAAATGCGACATAAAATTCTCCATTCACTTCACTTATTTGATTTCACTTCGTTCCCTTTCAGAGTCGCTTTTCGCAGCTGTGAAGTTTTAACAATATTTCAATGGCGTCAAATATCACTAATGATGCAAAATAATTGGGTATTTTTAATGGAATCCCCCTCTTTGAGCGAGGCCGCAGATATTTCATTAGTCGCATATAATGTATTTGGCTTTTACGTAGTTGGGTTCAAGGACAGAACATGTAAAAGCTTATTGTTGTAGTTCGAAACCTTTTATACGCCGATGTCGGATTCAATGATAAATATTTTTCGAGTTTGGTCTTTAATCGATTTTCAGATAATGTATGGTAAATATGTGGGGTGTTGTTTTATAAGCGTTGAATAAAATCTATTGATTTTTATATAAGTGGAAAATATTGATTTGATTTAGATATTGACTGATTGTACATAATTTAAAAAAAACAATGAGGCTTAGTTCTTAAATAATGTTAGACGTCTTATCCTTAAACAGGGTTATTTTTTGGTCAGCGGCCAAATTTTGAAATAAGGAAGTAAACATCATTTCAAGGGTGTGTTTTCATTTTTATCGTCTAATTATAATATTTTGTTAAATAGAAATTGATTTGAAATGGTCCTTAAAAATACATCGATTGTTGTTCTTATACGAAATTAAATATATCGACTTCAAGGTCAGTGATGTCGGCATACCGTGAGTCGCGAGTGTGATGTGTGTGAGTGTGACCAAGAAATATGTTTTACAACATGGGAACAAAGTAATTGTATCTAAGTATTTTTTTAATATTTTTTTTTCATAAATCGAATGTATTATTGATTTTGAACCAAACCTGAAAATTTGGCCGGTGACGAAAAAATAATCCTGTATATGATAAATATCATAATATAGATTAAAATATGACAGAGGAAAGATTTTTTGTTTGTTTGCATCGAACAAGCTCCAAAACTACTGAACTGATTTTAACCATTATTTTAATAATTGAAAGCTATATAACAAAGTTATTTTTTACGTCCAACGGCGATCAACAAGTATAATATTTAAAGTAAAAATGTAGCGTATTTGAGGTTCCATAAATAGTAAAAATCATAAGGAAAAAAGGTACCTACTATTATAATAGTATCAATTTGTATTCTCATCTCTATCTATTGGCTTGGTTCTTTTTTTATTTTCTTGAATCCACTTATTAACAGAAGATTTCAGGTAAGGTAAGTATGGAAAAGAAAAGAATAAATAAAATTTTATTTTCTATACCCTGTCCAAAATTATTATTTGTTATTTGGTTAAAACTTCTTTAAGGATAACAAATTAAATGCTAATTATTGAGTGATTACTAGGAGTGAAGCTCTTGCCCACAACCCATACGATTTACATCTCTAAGTTTGGGCTTTAACATTGTAATTAAACGTATGCCTGGATGTGTTATACAGGGTTACAGGTAAAGTCGACCTAGATCCTTTAAGAGGTTACTTAGATTAGACTTTGAAGTAAAATTTCATACTCCAATATCTAGAAATCGATTAGTTTTCGGGTATGGAGTTTCATAGCAAAATTGGTCAGAAATTATGCAAACTACAACCTCTTAAAGGATCTAGGTCGACATAACCTGTAGCCCTGTATATTAAAAAGCACTTAAATAATAACAATAGAAAAGCTAAAAAATCGCAACCTCTCAAGCCTTATAAATATGCGCTTGGCAGTGTATTTTAAATGGGACTTAACATCTCAGTATATAGCAGTTAGCTGCTGGGCCGCTCTCTTGACTTATTAAATCATTGCAATCTTGTACACCTTGCTGTCTCCCGCTTTGACTGGGAAGGGAAATTGGAATCACTTCTTAATCCCTCCTGTTTTATTTTGATTAAATTCATTGTGGGGACTTAACAACTCTGTGGTACATCGCAGCTAGGCCTGCTAGGCTGGTCTGTATTTTGTTGGCTTGTACAAGCTATTGAAATCTTGTACTGATACCCGCCTGGAGAGGGAAATAGAAATCACTCCCAAACTACTTTTTTATTCCTATTTTAGTAAGAGGTAGTGCCACGCTGCATGCTTGCATGCAGCCGAATTGGGCCGGCACGACCGGGGAGGTACCTCTCGCTTACATGAGACCGGCGTGAAGTGACAGCTGTGCTGTCGCGTTTCGTGCGGTGTGTAAGTAGCCGGTGGCCCATGGAGGTGGGAGGAGAAAGGGGGGCAGCGCATCTGTATAGTCTCTATGCAGATGTCTATGGGCGTCGGTAGTCATGAAAATGGCTACAACTGCTCGTTTGCCCCCTTATACCATAAAAAAAAAAAAAAAATCCTAGTAAAGTCGTCGTGGGTTAGAAACATTTCCAATTTTTTCCCCGGGCCGGAAGCATTGATTTAATTATAATATGGTAAATGGTCATAATGGTTGTTCCTATCGACCCTGGCGACATATGGCGTAGCTGTGAGTGGGTGGTGAGTGTGCGAAGGCTTTAAAAATTTAAGAGCAGTGAAGTTTTACAAGCGTTATATAAAACCGTAAAGCCAGTCAAACGTATTTTTCATGCAGCAACCTTTACGCTTTGTGGTTTTACGTAAATCCAACCGGCTATAGAATACGTCATAGCTTTACAAATTATTTACACAGGTTTCGTTTTATTAAAACTATTGAATCCTAGAACTGCGTAGTACCTATAGATACGATTTTTATGATGATACTAAAAAATATTACAACATTTCTTAAATTGCCAAAAATATAATATTATCTTCTCTATGTTTATAACATTTCCGTGTCACTCTTTTAGTAACTATACACCTCCAAAACGGCTGGATCGATTCTCATGAAATTAAATGTTCTATAACTATCCGTTAGGTCTGACAATCTGCCAACATCTATTTTTCATTTTGATATTTCCACGGAAATGAAACGCGGGTGAAACCGCAGAGCACAGCTAGTAAAATAATAAATTTGGTAGAGACGGGCTCTACTAAATTTGTTCTTTATTTTATTTAAAATTATTAATGTTGCTAGCTTATTTAAAGTTAATTATTTTCCATTTGTGTTTCTAGAAGTTTATAGCTTCTGACTTACAGTAAAAATATATAATTTGCCCCCATTATCGTATTTGCAAATTTTTAAAGCAATAATTTGTTAAGTAAATTATAAATAATTTCGTAAGAGGTATCATTACATTACAGTTGGTTCGGGCTAGCATGGGTATTTCTTCACATAAATAGAGGGGTAAAATATCGCTTATCCCTTTTGTTTGGCTTGTGAGAATCCGTTAGGAGTTAGCTACCTACCTTACCTAGCTAGATGGCTAGCTATGGTAAGGATCATCTGAGTAACCTTTCGTGGTTTTAAACATACACCTCCTTAAATGTATTAAATGTAAGGAAATATCGGTTTTACTCCCTAATAATAAAAGTACTGATGAAACAATTAAACAAATCACAATCAATACCGTCCCTGTAAAAGAACATCTTCGCGAGTGTGGCGGGTCCCAAAGTCACTTTTAGTAATACTTGCAAAAGAATAACTATATCATATTGACATTTAATATTTTATTTTTTAAAATAAACGTCAAAGGAATATATTATGCATGATAAAAGTTCACATTTCAGCCACTAGGTGGCATGACAGACTTGAAACTCTTTCCCTATAGGCATAAGTTACGTTTCCTTCCGTTGAACTTGAAATATCTCGACTTATATTGGCATTTTGATATCAGTTGACATTGAAATTGATATTATGCCATTGCATTGGCTTGCCAGAGTAAGGTGAGAACTGAGATGCCATTGTACGTTATTATCGTGTGTCACCTTATGCGCTACACATCTAGCAATTTACCTTCGTTACAAACTATATAACACATTTTGTTGTCACTTTTTGGTGGTTTTAACAAAATAAAATATTTATTAAAGGTACTAGAGAAGACATATAACTCTGGTCGACGTTTCGGCCGGGTTACACCAACGGTGGTCACGAGCCGACTGAAAAATACTTTTGGTATTAAGACTCTTAAAGTAACTACAAAGTGCAATAATCGAAAAAGTGTGAACTGCGAAGCAAACTATGTAAGCTTGTAGCTACATGGTTTACATCGTAATGGAATAATTGAGTATTCGGAGACTTGTGACTTCTGACTCCCACCAAAATCGGCTTGGAGATTGAGTGCCTTTCATTTATTTTAGGTGAAGAAGCATAGAAATGCATTATGGCAGTAACGATTTTCCCTTTTTTTCAGTTTTAAAACCATAAAATTGTATTAGGTAACCCCGCGATTTCAAACGCGTTTAAATTCATAAGAAATCCATGTAAACTTCAACACCCTATTTCACCCCCTTAGGGGTTGAATTTCATAAAATCATTTCTTAAAGGATGTCTAGGTACGTCATAACATCTACCAGCATACCAAATTTCAGCCCGATCCGTCCACTGGTTTGGGCTGTGCGTTGATAGATGACTATGTCACATTTGAGTTTTATATGCATATAGATTTTATTTTTAAGCAAAAGAGGATTAAATTGAAATTTTGATTCCAACTTCACACAATCAATATGCGTTTTGAAGGTCAATTAAATACGCAGCAGTTTGAGGCCTCTGACATTCGAAAGAATAAGCATAATATTCGTCCTATTTTACTTTTTTACTAAACAAAAAGTTAAAATACTGTTCATGTTGGAAATAAATTAACTGACACGTGTGGAGACGCATTCTCGTTCTGGAGGAATGAGTATTTAGAAACGAAAAGACAGACGGACAGACAGACAACAAAGTAATGTTGTAACTGTTCTGTTATTTCCTTTGATACACAAGACTCTAAAAAGAATATTTTTTATACTATAACGGGGCAAACTAGCAGTTGGAGACATTTTCATGCCTGTCGACGCTCATCTCCGTAGAGTTTATACAAATTGTTTTTTTTTTATACCACGATGGTGGCAAAAAAAGCACACGGCCCACCTGATGGTACGTGGTTACCGTAGCCTATGGACGCTTGTGACACCAGGGGCATCACATGCGCATTGCCGACTCTTTAAAAACCTGTTGACTCCCCTCTTGAAGAACCCCATATTGTAGCCCATATGGTTCCCCTCCTTCCTCCTCCCACCTCCATGGGCCATCGGCTACATACACAGCACACTTAAGCCTCCTTAACCATCACCTGCCCGGTCAATTGACTGGGGAGGTACCTCTGCATAATTATGCATTCAAGCAGCATGACACCACCTCTTACTAAACAGATTGTCCTGTCACAGTGGACAACGGCTTGGAGGAGATGCCAGCCCCCAGCTCGGACCCGGGCGCCGAGCAGAAGGAGCGCCTTATTGCTGCCGTCAAGAAGGAGGTCAAGCAGTTGATGGAAGAGGTAACTACGCAAAATATCTATACCAATATTCGACTATGAGGGCGACGTGGATTTGGTTTTGTTGGTGTTGTTTGTGGGCGTCAGCATGCCCCAAGTGACTAAACCATAGATATAGAATTGTTTTCACTACGTGAAAGATGTACAAAGCGTGGGAGCGAGACATTAAAATTAAGTTCCAATCATCGGAAATGAAAAGAGACAGTAGATGTAATACATAATTATTATTATGAGACAATTATTTTACGCGAGTAAGAGGCCATAGCGACCCGATTACATAATAATGGCAAAGTAGTAATTCAGACATTTGTCAAATATATTTTTTGTCTCGCCTCTGTTCTGACATTGTGTATAACGTAGACAGAGAAATTCTCTGTCTACGGTGTATAATGTACATTCTAAATCTATGGACCAAAATACGTCTTGTTTAAAATGTGACAATTACTTACGTGTTGTTGAAGTAATATGGAGGTTTTATTCGCTGCCACGATACAGTCAAGTGACGACTTTTGCTGGCGCGTTTTGTTCGGTTTATGAGTTTGTTATTTAAGGGAGGTGGAATGGCGGTCAATTGTACTAATAGTAGCAATGGCATCGAAATGCTTCGACTGCTTGTTTTACCCGTATACTATGAAAATTGATGATCTTGTTGGCACATTTTTGATAGCTAGCTAGCTTAATAAAAGGTTGCATGCTTGCACGCAGCCGAATTGGGGCGACACGAGACCGGCGTAAAGTGACAGCTGTGCTGTCGCGTTTCGTGCGGTGCTTAATAGCCGGTGGCTCATGGAGATGGGAAGAGAAAGGAGGGCTGGGCATCTGTATAGCCTCTATACGGATGTCTATGGGTGTCGATAGATAGTAATTGCTACTTTGCTACGAAATTAACAGTGTAACCAATGACTATCATTATGTGATAGTAATCTACGAATTCTCTCAAAATACTGTTACATTTTTACATGCGAACATTAATAATTTTTAGAAGACTTTTTATAACTCTTTAATAAGTTAACGTTCACTAAGTTAATGAAATAATTTAAAACTCTTTTATATTTTATTTAAATAACAGTTTACATATTGAAACATTCAATATTCGAACAGTTTTCTGTGAAATTGTTTTATATTTTATTTAAATAACAGTTTTCAAGTTGAATTTATGTATCGTTAATTATTTTCGCTAGGGGCGGGTTGTGTACAGTTTCGATTATAATTTCAACAGATATTTTTCATTGCACGGTTATTAAAAACAGATGAACGCAACAGGAATAGGGTTACCACACCGTTGTATGAATAGTTAACGTTAACTTTAACGTCGTCCTAGCCGATTTTCGGCTACGGTGTCCGTCTCTATAGAGACGTGCCATCTATGCAGGACATATTATAGTTCACAAGTATTTGCGCAGACCCTTTTCTATATCCTTCACGGAGATGATCTAGCCACCTGCTAAATTATTGAATAATACTTATGCTAAGGTTTTCCTCCATCCTTGGAGTGCTAGTAGACTATAAAGACTTTTTTCATAGGGCTTAGTGTTTTCATGAAGTTTTTTCATGGACATGAGGGCATGAAGTTTTTTTTTCTTACATAGTTCTTGTTCACGCACATACACCTAGTTAACGTCAACGTCGGGCAAACCGGTTTATCGGTACCGCGAGTGTGACAGCCGACGGGATTTGTCGCGGACACTCGCCCTCCGTAATTCGTATATGTAACTTGTAAGACTGTCTCAATAAACTTTGTAAAAGGGGTCCAAGGAGTTTCATTCCAAACAGTTCTAACAGACATAAAAAGACATTATAATACAGCTCGCATGAACGAGCTTTTGTTTTGGGTTCAAAGCTTCATTTTGAAAGACGAATTTGACGTGAAGATAATCAATAGAGCAGTTATAGCATGCGGAATAGGAATGTTACTTTATTAATAAAATCTACACCACATCCGGTAAGATTAAAAAAACAAGATGGATCTTTTAGAGATAATAGAGATGAAAAAAAAAGAATTTTAAATGTATTAATTATTGCATATGCCTAATAGTCATAAAAAAAACTCAACAATCATTACTATAGAATACTATTGATGAAAGGACTACAACTAAATGTTTTGTATAGAGACGTTTTTTCTACTCACAATATTGTGTAGATATCTTTCATTATACTCTTTGGAATTTCTTTCTCATGTGTGTGGCAACCCTGAGACACTATGAAATATGAATTCCAGGAATTACTATCAATTCGATGTTGCCTTTAATTTATTAAAACATTGAAGGGCCTTTCAATTTTATTATAACGTTTGATTAATCGTTTTTAACGTAACGTTAATTATAATCATCTCCAGAAGACAATATTTAGAAACATTTTCTTTCCGGCTGCGTCAAGTATGTTTGTAGGTATGTATACATATGTAAATATAATTTAATTTTTTTTCCCCAGCATCAAGGTAGGCTAACACAAACGCAAGCCTTAGTTACGTGGAGATTTTGCTGGAATACTTTGAGTTCCAAAGCTTAAGAACTTTAGAATTAGATTAGATAGAACGGCAGAATTGCGTGAATATAACCAGATACACACAGAACCTTAAGTTAAAAGGCATTTCAGTTACAGGCGAATACGATCTTCGTAGAGTAAATATATAACAATAATAAGAAGTTTTATTGAATTGTATTACATTTCCTATTAAGTGAAGTGAAAACAGCAGCGATAGTTCAGGGTATAATATTAGTTCACGTTAGCAACATGTGTAAGCAACATGTCACGTAGTTCAGGGAGGTGGAGTTTCGCTAACTCGCAGCAGCTACGTGGCGCTACAACTGTGTGCTACAAAATACAGGCCATTGTAACTTGTTATTTTGTTATAGATAGTTTTAAGCTTTAACTTTTATAAATCTTATACGACTGCCTTTTGTGTTTATGGAACTGTATTATTTATTAATTTAGATGATTATTTTAATGTGGACCATTGAGTTATGTAGTAATAATAACTCAATGATGTGGACTGACTGTTAAGGTTGCGAGGAGCTCGTGACCATGAACTACGGCTATTTGAGGGTTATGTCCAGCATGTAGACACGGACTTTCTCTCTCGCTCTTTCTCTATCCCTCTCTCTTTTTCATTATAATTGTTTATTGTTTTTTTTATAAATGTTCACACAGTAAAAAGTACGTGTTTGTGTGCAGGCGGTGACGAGAAAGTTCGTGCATGAAGAGGGCGGCGGAGTGACTGCGCTGTGCGGCGCGGTGGAGGCCTGCCTGGGACAGGGGTTGCGGCGCCGCGCCCTAGGGCTCTTCAAGACAAGCTCCACCACTGCACTGCTGCACAAGATCGCCAAAGTAAGTTTATTTTTCTATAGTGACGGCGGAAAAGCGCTGTCAGTGCCATTTTCATGACTACAGACGCCCATAGCCACCGGATACACATCGCACGAAAAGCAACAGCGTACCTGTCACTTTAGAATAGAATAGAATAGAATAGAATATCTTTATACCAAAAACAAGACAACATTACACAAAACACGTATCGGACAATTATGACTTATAATCTCGGTACACAGTAAAGGCAACTCTGACATTACGTTGTTTACAAATTATTACTTTACTCCGCTATCGTTTAAGCTAAAGGTTGTGCCGGCCCAATTCGTCTGCATGCATGCAGCGAGGCACTACCTCTTACTTGGTTGGGCAAACGAGAAATGGGAGCCTTTTGATGACGCCCGCCTATCATTAATATCCTCGGTTATGTAGATGCGTGGCACTAACCCCGCCCGTCCCCAATAGGCCTACTGATGGTCATTAGAGGCGTGGAACGCGACAGCAAAGCTGTCAGCATACGGCGGAATTCTGAGACCGGGTCACTCTCTGAATACAATTTAAGACCCTTGACTGAAATAAATTATTATACCCAACGAAACTTTTGAATTTATTTAATAATTTGGAAATCTCATAGGATTTACCAACTTAAAAATTATTTTTTAATGACAAATATATCTAAATTAGTTCAGTTTATAGCTAGTAGAGAACATTTTTCTATAACTTTTATTTTCTGCACCTCTTGAGTTCTTAAAAATGACACTAAAACTGATTATTATTTGAAGCTTCTTTCTTAATATGAAAAAGAAAAAAAAATTGGAAAGTTACATATTGATTTCTCAAAGTAACCCCAACATAACTCAATAAAGCTGAATAATATCAGACGCATCTCGAATAAGAAGCACATGCGCTATATAATGTGGCAAAGTTGATTTATTGTAATAAAGTGAATTGCTCCGAGATACGTGACGCCAAAACGACGTCAAGCAAGACGCGTGCCTCATCTGTGTTATTAATTTCTTAAGATTACGTGAATGTCGTGTGTTTAAATAGAATTAAATGGATTATATAGCGGCTGACATGTTTTGTTCGGAATAACTTGACAATTCATTATAAATATTTTTAAGAGGGTTGCAAGACCTTATTTATCGACTTTCGGAATATTTCGAATGTATTCGGAACAAGTCAATCTAAATTCCTGCTAAAGATTTTTGATATTGTTAGTTAGCCTATCTACATTTATAATTTTTTAGATTAGTTATATAAATTTCGACATCATTCGAAACAAAATGTTTGACATTTAAAATTTTCTTCGACCTTTCCACTCTACCCCCACCTTACGCTTAATTCGACGCAAGTCAAATTAAATTCTCCCTCAATCTAACATAAACCTCTCCTGAAAAAGAAAATCGTAAATAAAATTACAGTATCGGTTTAAGTCAAACTTAAACTGTAGTTACACTGTACTTAGACCGTACTTACAGCTTTTATTTTCTTGCTACGATCACGTCTCGTAACATTTTATATAAAATTGGATATTCCCCTCGATTTCAACCGCATAAAATATATCCCAAGGGAATCATATGTTTCGAGGTAAATTTAATAAAAAAATATGCTATTAATTTAAAGAACAATGGTCACTTTGGACCATTAACGAGCCCAGATTTAAGACTCGCACTAAAATATAGTATTAATATATACAGTGATAATTCACTGTAATTATTATATATAATTTATTTTATATTTAAAGCTGAAAAAAAAATCAATAATAATTTCAAAATATAACAATAAAGTAGTAATACTACAATATTCTGTGGTTTAATCTATTCGGTTTTTGACAAATTCTTTTACTGTAGTTTTTACTCTATGCTCATTATCAAATAAGAAACTGACCTCTTGTTTGTAGTGTAATAACAAAATTGTTGCGTGCGAGTCAGGGGGGACACCTGGAGGCTATCCGTGTAAACGGGAGGCACCATCGTGATTATAATAAATAAATATAATAAATATCTTTGGACTTTTACACACCACGTTAGCCTAGCCCCGTACTTAGTACCGTAAGGACTTGTGTTACGGGTACTCGACAACGGAATATATTTAATATGTTTAATAAATTTACGAAATTTTTATTATAGAAATACACAATAAATAGATAAACATCCATGACCAAGGCGCTTATTTTGGCGCCCTAAGTATATCCTAGTTGTTGTATAGCATATAGAAAACAATTTGTGACTTGGGTTTGAAAAGTCCCCGTGTTTCCAATTCTGTAAATCGTCACGAACAACCCAGTAAATGAAATAGTTCGAGCTCAACACTCTGAATGAAGCTTTAGACTACGAGTATAACAGAAAATCCATCATTCCTATATTGAATGTCCCAGTTTCACGTTTTAATCAACGTAAACGGCTATAAACTATGTGATGCATGCAGTCTTCGTATAAAAGAGATACCTTAAATTTGAATTTATTATTTTAATTTTGTTTTTTTTTATTTCATTTTTAAACTGTCTTTGTTTACTAAAAGGCAATTACATCTCTTAACATACGAAGCCAATGTATTCACATTTGTTCCAAGCACTTGGGTCATGAATATTTATTTGACGACCAGGTTGGCGCAGTGGTGCAGGGCTCGGATAAGTGGAGCATGTTGCGCCGGGGGTCGCGGGCTCGAATCCCGCCTTGGTCATGGATGTTTATATATGTATTTTTTTTTATGGTATAAGGGGGCAAACGAGCAGTTGTAGCCATTTTCATGACTACCGACGCCCATAGACATCTGCATAGAGACTATACAGATGCGCTGCCCCCCTTTCTCCTCCCACCTCCATAGGCCACCGGCTACTTACACACCGCACGAAACGCGACAGCACAGCTGTCACTTCACGCCGGTCTTATGTAAGCGAGAGGTACCTCCCCGGCCGTGCCGGCCCAATTCGGCTGCATGCAAGCATGCAGCGTGGCACTACCTCTTACTAAAAATATTGTATGTATATCTATAATAAAAACTAAATATATCAAATTTCATAAATGTGTAAAACATATTAAATATATTCCGTTGCCTAGTACCCGTAACACAAGTCCTTACGGTACTTAGCACGGGGCTAGGCTAACGTGGTGTGTAAAGTCCACAGATATTTATTTATTGATTATTTATTTATAATATAATATATCTACATATATTGGTTGAAGGCTCTATTCTCAGGAAGTGCAAGTTTGATTTGAATAATCTTTTACTGGCCGATGGGCTGGACATCATACTATGAATATTAGGAGGATACGCGCTGGTAATAAGTATATACATAAATCCCTACTAACATTATAATTGTGAATGTAAGTTTCACCTCAAAAATACTCAACAGATTTGAATTTACGAAGAAATACGAACGCGTGCGAAGCCGCGGGTAAAAGCTAGTATATAATATAAATATATGATATGTATTATACTTATGAACATATTATTTTAATAATAGTTCTGAACCCACAGATTATTGTTACTGTAATTTAATTAACAATATTAATTTAATCCAGAAATGGTGAATGAAAATATAGAGAATTCACTACATCGACGTTACAAAGGGGTTTTAATAGAAATATCTCAATATCCGTAATCGGAAAACTTAAAAGGCTCTATTATGGTGGGATTACTCCTGTAATCTGGTCTTTGATTAGTCTGTAATTAATTCTCTTTGTTACTGACACAGTATTTAATGCAAAGGAAAATGTATAAGGTCCCTGGCGATTGCTCTATTCTGCTATAAAATTATTGTTCATCATTTTTTATAATTTTTTATTTAAAATGCAGATAATCTCTCTCGACCAAAGTAGTAGTAGTTCGTATTTATCATTGTATAATGTTCTTAATAATCATTAAAATATAAAAATAGATAAAATTTGTAGAATAAATAAAACTGTTGTGGATCAGTTTTTGCACTACCCTGGAAAGAATCTGTACAAAATCTTTGAAAAATACCGGTTTAGAGGTCGAGTCAATCGCGTCCGTAGGAGAACACCCTAATTTTAGAAACCCTACACGTGACCCCGAGTGGTGCTAATGGAGTAACATTTTTTCACTGGTAGTAGGCATCGACCGTGCGTATTTTGTATATAATTAGTGATCTCCAGCAGTAATGCAATGCCTCGCATCATTTCCAACTCCTTACCTTCAATTCACACCCTAAAAATATGAAACAGAGCTATAAGAATAAGGTTTTAAAACAGCGGTTGCACTCCCTCTCACTTAAGATGCATCTCACCAACATCCGAGGCTTGTACTCAAATCTTGTTGCAGTCCACCATCACCTGGAGACAAAAACTAGCGCTCTTGTTTCAAGATACTCAATTGACATCAAAGTTCCAGGGCCTAGAGCATCGCAGAACAGTGTCAGCCTATTAGTTTTTTACAGGATACATTCCGGAGACTGTGCTTCCCGACTTCACGATCTGATTCCATCCGCACCTTTCTACTACAGGACAAGCAGATGCTCTGGGCATAGACATCGTTACATGGTTGACATTCCACTAATACGTACAAAGAGATTTGCATGCTCATTTATCATACGTACAGCCAAAGTAGATATAGGTAGAGTATTCCACTACTCTATCTGTGTCTGTTTTTCCTGATACCTACAACCTGGGAATCTTTAAATCGAAGGTGAATAGGTATCTTCTAGGCAAGCGTGCTCCTTTGTCAGTCAATCTACACTTTCCACCAGGCGAGACGGTGGCCAAAAGCAAGCATATCTAGTATGAAAAACAAAACACTACTAACTTTCTTTGAGAGTTATATTTTCAAAATTGTTTTTATGAATCATATATTATTTTTATTAATAAGGAAGGGTTATATTTTTAGCACTGTAGAAGCGGCTATTGTTTTTATAATCGAGTTTTTCTTTTTTTAGTATATTCCTACATATGTGATTTCACCACGTTTCAGGCTTTTTAAGTTAATCACGCTATAAGGTATTGTTAATCAAGTAATATTATTTCTCACACAAGTGTTATGAACTTATGAACTATCATATTCAATGTTAAAACGTATACCCGTGACCTTAACAACATCTGCGCGTATGTCAATGCAGATCCTTTATGCGGACGAAGAATAGGTCCCGAGTAAAGCGGATTAGGCGGTGTATGTGAGATATGAATGCATTCTGCATTATACATTATGTAGGTATTGGGGCACGTGCCGTCTCTCATAGCAATGTATCGAAGGGAAGGTTAAGGATACGTATAGTGGAGGCAATCTTGCGTATATCATATTGATATTGATTTTGAAATGACACTCATTTTATACATATTTGCAAAACAAACAAACAAAAGTTGCAATTGCAGAATCGTTACTTTTGTCAATTATTGATTACGCAGATACTTGTTTCGTGAACTTAACTGATGAAAGGTTAAACAAATTGGAGCGCCTACAAAATATGGCCATACGGTTTATTTTTGGGGTGCGAAAATTTGAACATATATCCGAATACCGCACGAAACTCAATTGGTTGACTATTCGTTCTCGTCGTAACGCCAGGACGCTTTCTCTCTTATACTCCATATTATTCGATCCGAGAACACCTGCATATCTAAAAGAAAAAATTGTATTTCGGCAGTTAGATTCCAAAGAATTACGTTCTTCCAATAATCTTCTTCTTGAACTACCCATACACCACACTAAATACTTTAATTCCTCTTTTACTGTTCGATCAATTTTACTTTGGAACTCGCTGCCTACCCACATAAAACGCGCGAAAAATATCAATAATTTTAAATCTTTAGTGAAAAAACACTACCTTGCCTGTCAAAGCTAAGAATAGAAAATATCATAAGTCCAAGATAATATTTATTATTATTCATGTTGTTAACGCTATTATTTATTATGTATGTGTGTATATATATGTATGTTTATATGTGTGGCGAACTTAGCACGATGATGATGATGATTGACGCCACTATAATATTTTAACTTGGACCAGCTCCTTAGATCGTCGCACAAAAGAATCGTGCACTTTTGCACGATGACGTATGCCGGAGTTGTGCGAATCGACGCTCGCGCCGCATTGACCGAGACTCGCTTCTGACTACTCAAACTGACCGCGCGCTTTAGTCTTGTATAATTATCGCTTGCCATTTCATTGTAATATTCGATAATAATTAAAGTTCATATTTCATCATATTTAGTAATCATTTATCATCCATAATCATTAATTAAGTAAAATCATTATAAGTATTGAAGTTAACTTGACTTTTACGTGAGTGACAACTGCGAGTATGTGAGGTGGTGTTCAAGGATAGCTGAACACGTACATCCAGACGTTCCTGACATCCACATCCAGCTACCACCCCACATATGTATGTATATGTGTATATATTGATATAACGTGTAATATTATATCGGATATTTATTAGTACATTCATTTCTTTTATATAGATTTAAGTTATTGTGCACTGCCTCATATTAAGATTAAGTTTTTTTTTTTCCTATATGTACTGGTTGCCTGGAAGAAATTACTGCATAGTAATAAGGCCGCCTTTGTGGACATTTATGTACTTATTTATTTTTGTGTAATGTTAAAATTCTGTATTGTACACAATAAAGAATATTTCATTCATTCATTCATTCATTTCATTCATTCATTCATATTTGACAAAGTGAGCCAGATGCAGTAGGAACCGGTTATGTTCTATTTTGAAGAGTTCAAGCTGAAGGTGTTTAGAAAAATAAAGAGGAGAAAATAAAAAATATAAAATTAAATAAATTTTTATCGACCAACAATCGTCAATAAACTTGCATGGTATTTGACAATAAAAAAAATCGCTTAGGTCTCATAGGATTCGAAAATACTGAACAAATGTGAAAGTTTCGCTGGCGACACTAGTGGTCACAAAAATTACTTAAAGGCAGTTTATTACGATCTTTACGAATATTCGCTTTTCATTCGACGTTCCGGTTAGCGGCTGCGCCCACGAACGTAACGAAGAATTAAGTTTAAGGGTCAATTCACACCAAATGCGCGGCGAAGGGCAGCGAAGCGGAGCGCACTTTCATTGTCATATGAATTAAAACTTTATTTTCATTACTATAGTACTTATAATCGAATTCTTGTGACTTCCGCGCGGATTCCAGCGACTGCTCGAGCATTCGCGGGAATCCGCGCGTCTCGTTCGAGTTTCTCATGCGATAATAAGTATTATTGTAATTATTATAAAGTTGAAATTCATGACACATAAACTGCGCTCCGCTTCGCTGTCCTTCGCCGCGCTTTTGGTGTGAATTGACCCTTAGTGTTTAAAAGTCCGGGATACAATGTACTTAACATTTCATCAGCTTCTAACTTCTATAGGTAGATAGGATAGTACAATAAACAAATTCAGTGTGCGCTAATTCGAAGCAAAAGCTTAAAAACCTGAATATACCTGTACAGGGTTCAGCAATGTCATATTTTAGTTAAATAATAGATATGTGAGTAACTGTTAATGCGACGCTGGAGAGCCATGACGTATTAAATTGATATTTGAGGATTTAAAGATACAAAACCAGTAACAGAATACTTACAGTCATATAATTTCAAAAATACATTTGCGTGTTTTCCAGAACAAAACAAAATGTCAGATAATCCAACATCGTTAGATAAAACTGAAGAGAAACTACACTTCATTTAATGGTTTTAAGCTTTTAATTTTCTATTCCTTTGTGCGTTAGAAACGGGAAAATTGAGTATTAAAAATAAAAATACAGCGAGTAGTTTAGTTTAGTTTACTAAGCTTATTAATAATTGAAGATAATAAACACTTACCTTGAGCTTCACTATCTTTCCCTCATGAAAAGTTCTTTTAATATTGAGAGCCTTTCATTAATCTTTTTATTTTATAGATCGTCTCATTTATTGCTACGAGTATCTTTATGTTCTTTTATTTTCTCCAGGGTTAGTTTATTTATTTAGTTATGTATTATATAAGTTATATATAAAAGTGGCATTTTTATACAGATCAGGTTCGTTACTGTATATACTGTATATACTATAAGTACTTAAATTAGTCTTCCACGCCCTATTGATAAAATATTTTCGGCATAAACTGAGCGCTACTTACTTAATTTGTACAGTTTTTAGGGTTCCGTACCCAAAGGGTAAAAACGGGACCCTATTACTAAGGCTCCGATGTCCGTCCGTCCGTCCGTCCGTCCGTTCGTCTGTCACCAGGCTGTATCTCATGAACTATGATAGTTAGACAGTTGAAATTTTCACAGATGGTGTATTTCTCTTGCCGCTATAACAACAAATACTAAAAAAATTAAATAATATGAATATTTAAGGGTATATTTAAGGGCCCATACAATAAACGTGATTTTTTGCTCGTTTTTGCTCGATGTTGACAACGGCAACAGGTAGACACTTGAAATATTCACAGAATATAAAATTATATATTGTCTTTAAAAAAACATTGATTAAATTAAAATAAAACAAATATTTAAGGGGGGCTCCCATACAACAAACGTGATTTTATTGCTCGATACTGATAACGATGATAATAAAATTAATATTAAAAAGAGGCTCCCATACAAAAAATAAGCTCCCGTTTTCGTAGTTATTGGTACGGAACCCTTCGTGCGCGAGTCCGACTCGCACTTGGCCGGTTTTTGAGTTTCATGTGGTGAATTTGATTCAGGAAGGACAATACTTTATTCCTCTATCTTTTTGTGGTTGTCGAAAGCCACGAAAAAATTTCAACTGATTTGCGTAGGACGACAGCACACACGATAAATTTAGATGCGACTATTTAGTCGCTTTTTAGAAGCTGAATGTAGCGACTACACGCTGGGAGCGCACACTTCAAAACGAAAGACGCGGCGATTTAGACGCTTTTCGGAAGCATGCTCCGTATAAACGCAGTCCCGAGATCGCGATAGTGCATCGATGCAGTCGCGCGACTCTACTGCGACCGATCGATGCGATCGATGTGTGTGCTGTCGCCCTTATATTATGCTTTAAGAAACTAATGAAATGTTTGTCACCAGCACTGTCCTGAGGCGGCGCTGGTGTCTGCGCGCGTGCTGTCCGCGGAGGGAGCCCCCGCCACCCGGTCAGCATCGGGGGTGGAGAGGCGGCCCTCCGCCCCGCGGCCTCCGCTCAACAAGAGGGGCTCCGGGTCGCTGTTGCTGTCGACGCCTCCCACAGCAAGGTAGGAGAAAGAAGGAGGAATTCATAACTCAGTCATTATGCTTTAGAATGAATATCTCCGTGGCGCATAACATCTGGGCTTCACCTGGCTGCCCTCTGTCTCCTGCTTCGACTGGGCAGGAAAATTGTAATTAGTTCCTACTCCTATTTCCTTCTGATTTAATTCGTAGCGTGGCCCAGACAGTTTTAGCTTTTTCCTCGTTGAGATTGCGGCTATGGTTTCTGGTAATACTGGAGTAACAGCAGCCCAAGTGGTGGGCCAATCCAGTTAGGAAATTAAATACTAAGAAATTGGTTGTGTGGCCCTTCCAAAAGTGCAACTTTTATATTAAGCTTCAATGCACGTGAAAAATATACAGACTATAAGGCCAGTGGAGGATACACGGAGGGCGCATTCCTTTTGTTACCTCGGCTCCACTGTTCTGCAGTCGAGTGTAATACGACTTAAATCTAATGACTTGAAATAGGACTACCAAACAAATTATAAGCAAGCGTAAAAACATATTTTTAAAAATCGCACAGACACACACATCTTTGTATTGATAAGATAAGGCTCCGTTAAAAGTGAGTGATATTGAAGTCAATAACCATCCACACCATTTAGAGCCGTTGCGGACATAACAACATTTAGAGAATGGGCAGATATGTTTTCGTCAGAAGATCCACACAAAAAACAATAGCGTATTGTCATGTCATGTCGATTTTATGCGAGAGTAAAAGAACGCTGTTGAAGTTAGAAAATTACGAGATACAAAATTTTCCCTTTAGAAAACTTTCACTTTACAACTTTTGTCGAGTTACTTTATATCCCTGATCTGTGACATTAAGAATACACGTCTTATTAATATTATAAATGCGAAAGTTTGTATTTTATTTGTTTGCTTACACACACATAGAGAGTAACTGGGATTAACACAGGATAGTTTTTATTCCGAAAAAAATGTTCCTATGGGATGCCATGGGATGATTTTCTACAGTATCGAAATTTACGCGGGCGAAACCGCGGGGGCGCTTATAAATATAAATAAATAATAGTAATAATCATACTAGTACATTTTTTTTAACGTGACGAACGTGTGAGGGCATTTACGCCGCATCGGTACACCCTGGGTGCCACACACCACCAGTGCACAGTGTGGGGATTTTGAACTTGTAGGAGAACCCTACCCCACTAAACGGAAGCCCTCAGATACTAGTACAATATCACACAACCAACCCTAATACACTTCAATAATTAAATCATCGATTATTATTAACTTGGCTTGAGCTCGTAAGTAATAATGTCATACCAATTAAAATAGGGTTGTGGAAAAATAAAGTTTGCGAATAATAATAATAATAATTATGTAGACTTATTACACTATTTAGTCTAACTCTAGCCCCATGATAAGTACCGTAAGGACTAGTGTTACGGATACCTATTAGACTATGGAAAATATATTTAATATGTTTTATAAATTTAAGTAATTGTATATGTATTAAGATGTTTATTATAGGAATACATATAATACATGGATAAACATCCATCTGACCTGAGCGAGATTCGAACCCGCGACTTCTGGCGCAAACATTCTTCGCTTATCAGAGCTCTGTACCACTACGACAGCCGGTCGTTGAATACATTGTATAATATAATAGTTGTTGCATAGTTTACAGTACAGTTGTACTGCAAATTTACAGTCCACAGAGCACGTTTCAATCCCACGGGCCAAGTCAAACTAAGTTATGACACTAACTGCACAACAACATAAACATAATATCAGCACATGGATTTGCTCGCCAATAAATACGAGTGGCCGTGGAGGTTCTATTTAATAAATAATTGAGATGATCAGTCAGAGGACGCCACGCTGCATGCATGCATTTAGCCGAATTATGCCGGCAGCTCGACGATACGTAAGCACACGTAGGTAGCCGGTGGCCCGTGGAGGAGGGCAGAGGAAGGCAAAGGCCTCTTATAACATTTTTTATAGTTAAGGGGGCAAATGAGCGTAATATATATAATAATCATCATCGTCAACATCATCATCATTAGTCTATTGCTGTCCACTGTTGGACATAGGCCTCTCCCATATAATATATATAATACCACATTTATTTTCTCCCAAATAAATACGAGTGGCCGGTGAGGCTGTATTGAATAAGCGAGATCTTGACCCGGAGTCGTTCACCTGACATTTATCTCATTTTCACGGTCGAGAACACGTTGACTTCAATTTTCCGGGCCGCCTTCTGAATTTATTTTCAGTGATTTTTTGTACAAGATTTAAGAGCGGGCTGAGTTAATTGTCTAAACTCGCTGCTGCCTGCTACTTTGTCTGAAATATTTGATGGAATAACTCAGTCTGTTTTTTACCCCTCTACATTGACATTAGCAATGTTGCAATTTTTTTGTGATTCCAAAATAAATTTGTGTTACTGTTATCGGAAAATGAATGTTAATAAATTCATTTATAGATTTTGTAAGTTGTAATGAAATATCAACGTGTTTATTTAAAGTTAATTGAAACAGCATTATCATGGTAAATATGTTAATGAAAGTCAATATTTATGTTTTCAACAAATGCAAATTTATAAACAAACCGTATGTATATTATATTAAATATGCAATTACATTAAACACACAAACATTATTTATAATAATCAAATGGTGTGAATTACTATTTTACTCTGTAGGTACTTGAATATCATCATAATCTTCTTCTATATTATAGTAATTTCGTCGGCTATAATATAGCTCCTCTTTAAAAGGCTTCGTACCTAATTATATGTATAGGTACATTTACATGTACATTCACACATAATATTATTTCTTTCGACATAATATTCCTTAATTCAAACAAAATGGTGTCCATTATGTTACATCATAAATTAAGGGGTTGCATAAATTCGACATTTCCACCTATTAATTTAGTCCCTGAGCTTAAAAAATACGTCGCTAGAAACCCCAATATATATTTTAATGAAACGGCGGCCTTATTTATAGAAAAATACAAATTGCTGTCGAAGTCGAAATTCTACAGCGAAAATGTTAAATATTATATTTATTATTTATGCAAGTAGCATAGTCATTGAAAAAACAGGAAACCCAACTGTAATGGGAATTGATAATTGAATCCAGTCAAGATAGCTCATAGGGCTCTTCAAGCTCATGATCCGTGTCGGCCACTTCTTAGCTGCCGCGCGCGAGCTGCTCCCCTCTGTTAAAGGTGGGGAGCTGAGGAGTCCTCGGCCATGATAATAATAGTTTACCTATTAATTCGCAATAAGTCCGGCTTGCCTTCTCCCATTCGTCTGGGAAAGAAGGGGGGGTCTGTCCCCCTATCGACCATAAACAGAGGCTCGAGTTGTTATCACTCGCCTCTCATAGCGATGAAGCTGCCCTAGGCATTTTGCCTGCTTTAGCGTATTGTCTATCTAAAAAAAAAAAAATAATAATTGAATGACTTGTGATTAATCCAATAGGGAGTACCTTACTCTTACACACACGGGCACGCACACACACATAATGATGAATACCGATGAAAACCACTAATAACCACGGTGCCCTCTGCGCCGCCTTTTATATATTACCACGAAACTGTGTGTACTAGGATACCTTGACTTGTTAGTCCCTCAAGAGACGCACACTACCTCCCCATAGACTCGCGCAGAGAGAACAACCACACCAACAGTGAAATGCGCTGAGGGTCTGCTCCTCTCATAAGACGAGACTTACAACAAAGAGTCACCTCGGTTCAATTGACTTTGCTAACGTTCGCGTTGTCTTAGGGTCAATTCACACCAAAAGCGCGGCGAAGGGCCGCCAAGCGGAGCGCAGTTTATGTGTCATATGAATTTCAACTTTATAATAATTAATATAATACTTATTATCACATGACAAACTCGAACGAGACGCGCGGATTCCCGCGACTACTCGA
>LUGF01057093.1:155658-172811 GCA_001625245.1 Calycopis cecrops | reverse complement strand
CAAAATAGAATTACAGGAATTACTTTTTGAACGTCAACAATAAAATCTACCACCGGTTCAACCCTAGCCCTGTCCTGAGAAGAACCGGCGAAACAAACTCAGCGGGCCTCATGTTATATGAATTATTAAAAAAAAAAAAAGAATATATATAAGAATACAAATATAAGAATACAAATACAAAAATATAAGAATAATAATCCTTCCTCTTGAATCACTCTATCTATTTAAAAAAATCCATCAAAATCTGTTGCGTAATTGTAAAGATCTAAGAATACAGACACGGACGGCGGATAGCGACTTTGTTTTATACTATGTAGGTATGACAATTTAATTCGTGCAAGCGCGATCCTGACGGGTGATAAAATGTTTCTAATTTCCATGTAGGTTTATCCTTTGAACAAGCGTGTATAAAGTCTTTCGCAATCTATGAATAATGAACGGTTTCATCTGCGTGCTTACTCTTGACACTCGATCCTATTTAAATTTAGAATTAGGATCGAGATGTTGTTAATCGGTGCTCTTGAACGCACCACTAGCGCACGATTGAGTCATAAAGTGCGCTAGTGATGCGTTCAAAAGTGCCGATTGACAAATTCTCGATCCCAACTCTAAATTCCAAATAGGGTCGAGTGTTAAAAGTAAGTACCTTGGTTACATCTGGTTACCATGGTAATACTCGGCTATTACCATGGAAACCAGGTGGGTAGGTTATACCCAGCTAGTGAAGGACTAAGCCCATTACAGGCGCGGGGCGGGAAAGCTAAACCCCTCCGCCTTAAGAAGACAATCGGTATTATAGTTATCATTTATTTCGTACGTAGTTATATGTAACAAATGCATGCTAATGACGTAATATATCCAATTGGGCTACATGCATGTATGAAGCTTAGCACTACCTCTTACTAAAAATATAATGTTATACAATAATACTTGCTTGGTACAATATTACTTGCAACAGCTGTAAATAGAAGCAGTTTAATGTCATAATATTGAACATTCGACTATGGAGATTAGCCGCTGTAGTACGTTATACGGCTCGGGGCTATATTACTTTAAATATTGTTAAAACGAACTCGCACCTGTTGCGCATTTTATTTTTTGAAATAGACGCCGTTTTTATCTTGTACCTTTTTTGTGTATTGATGTAGAAATACTGTATGTAACGAGAGCCTTGTTCTTGCCAGGGTATGCCCCTAGGTATCAGAATCAATGCTCTATTTTAAAAATGCATCTCATTTAGTACTATTTTTCAACTTTACTAACTTACTTTAGGTTTATTTCATATTTTTAATATGAAATAGACTAGCTGTGCCCCGCGGTTTTACCTGCGTTTAATTTCTAAGAAATCCAAATAAACTTCAACACCCTACTTCACCCCCTTAGGGCTTGATTTTCTGAAAATTCTTAGCGGATGCCTACATCATAACATCTACCTGCATGTCAAATTTCAGCCCGATCTGTCCAGTGGTTTGGGCTGTGTGTTGATAGATGACTATGGCTAGGGTTGAACCGGTGGTAGATGGAAATTTTTGACGTTCAAAAAGCAATTTTTCAAATTCTATTTTGAATAAAAATATTTTTATTTTGATTTTGTCACCTTTGAATTAGTCACCTTGGGGTTACAGGTTAAGTCGACGTAGATCATTTAAGAGGTTATAGTTTGCATAAATTCTGACTTATTTCACTATGAAACACCATATCGGAAAACGAACCGATCTCGAGATGTGGGACTTTGAAAATTTTCTTTCTTTCTATTCCCTTATTTTTTTTTTTGAGTTTTTACTATCAGATATACATTTGTTTGCTATTTTTGTACAGTGCAGCGGGTAAGTTGCTTTGTTAATATCTACGCTAAAATTACAAATTTATTAGTTATCTGGTCTGTTGCATAAGGTATTGTGGTGCTGTGGTTGGATGAATTATTAATAATATTCAATTAAATGGTGCTGCCTCGAAACATAAAGATTAAAACTTTTTGTGATTCAATTTTTCAAAATAAAATTCAAATTCCAATTTCAAAAATGCTTTTTTATTTTTACGATTTATATAACATTTTATACATTTAACAATGCCAATGAATACAGGGGTGATGTAACGAATGTACATATTTTTTTCAACTAAGTAATAAACTTAATTAAACTCGTATATTGAGGTTGAGCGTATTGTTGGAGCACGTAATGAAACTCCGTATCATAAAAACATCGGACGAAGTTTGTAGTTCCTTGTTTTACTGCGGTCGTAAAAGGGCACAATGATCGAGATTCACGCGACTTTATAACTGAACCAAAGCGAAAAAAAGGCAGTTTGTATTTTTTTACGAGTTGAGATTTTTATATAAAGTTATATTCGTGCAATAAAAAAATAAAAGCACTAACACACTATTGCGTAAAAAGTGTATAGAGATATGAGAATAGTTTGCTTCTGCATTCCTAGGAGCATTATTAATAGATTTTAAATCGTTTCTAAAGTTGGGAACTCTATTAAAAGTTTATTATTTTTTTCAAAGTAATTTTGGTTTTCTGTTATTTTTTTTACACTTATTAATAAATTTTATAAAACTATCTTTTCATTTTATTAGGACAGCAAAAATAATAGGAGCAATAAAGGATTTTTTGCCAATCGTGGCAATTATAATTGCGAATCATGGCCATTACATTTCAATAACTTTGATGGCAATTCATTAGCTACTTTGATCGAATTTCCAATTATTGCAATTTCCGCGTTAAAACCGCTAACCCAACTAATTTATCACTCTACTTATTCCTCATTATTACTTTCCGAACTAAAGTAATATGGACTCCCACGTGAACGCAGTCGTAGGAACTGCTAGTTATTTGATATGATAGTTATTTTATTGTTCGACGATAGATATTCGTGAGGGACTTTAGTTATTTCTTATTCATAAGCCCGGTAATATTTCGTTCGAAATAGCTCTTTATAGGGCGAATTATATCAATAGTACAAATATGTTATTGGCAGTATATTTATAAAATAATGCTTGTTGCCCATGACTTGATCCGTATCTTATTATCACGAGTATCATTATCAGATGGAAGTAGCGTATTAAGATGAACATACTCTATTTCTTAGCAAACTTGACGTTGAAATAATACGTCAAAATTACGTCTCTAGTTTAACACGTTAACTGCGAAACGCGGCTTAAAACACCTCGTCCGTGTCTGGTCTTTATAGCGGTAAGAAAAAACTTTAACTTCTCTGTCGTGCGAGAGGCATAACTTCGGTTTGGTTCAGTGTAGGAGAGAGATAACTTTATGTTTGAGATGTGCTTTTGATTCCTAGTTCTATGGTACACCAAACTAATGTCGGGTTTGTTAGACCTCGTGCCGCACTGGACATACAATAATGCTACCACAGTGCGGACCGAGGTTGCGAAAGCCTCGTACCCCGCGCACCTCGTACCGCACCCCACGCTAGCTTCACGTGGTTAGTGTTGTGTAATGCAGTTGCAGCATGCGATGAAGCGAGACTGCTCAAAAATTATCATGTCGAAACGTTGCCGAAAAAAGTTAATAAAGGAGGAAGATGAAGAAAAACCGGTTAGAATATCTGAGCCAAAATCAGAATACAGGAAGATATTTCAAAAACAGGACAGTCACAAATATACTCTGTCTAGGTGAAATAATTATACCAATATATATTATATAATAGTATATTAGAATACCTACGTTTATTTGTTAAAATAAATAAATATCAGCAAAGTACATGAATGTTAAAATGTGTATTATATTGTATGTATGTATAGCTCTCCCTACACCTTTGCCCAGTAGTGAGACTCGGCAGGCTAACAGTATATCTGTATAGTAAGAAATTACATTATAGGTAATTACGTTTCCTGTCATGGTTCAAACAAAAGTTAAGTAGCTACATTATTGATATAGGAAACGTAGGCAAAATTGTCACCGAGTACTTCCATTACTCTTTAGGGTTCCGTACTCAAAGAGTAAAATATAACGCTGTCTGTCCGTCCGTTTGTCCATCAGTCTGCTCCGTCTGTCTGTCTGTCACCAGGCTGTATCTCATGAACCGTGATGGGAGGGTTATTTTAGATTAAACAGATTGGGGCTCTACGTTTTTTTTTATATGTTATAGGGGGACAAACGAGCAGTCTGAGTTATTTTCATGACTACCGACGCTCATTGACGTCCGCATAAAGGCTATGCAGATGCGCTGTCCTCCTTTCTCCTCCCACCTCCATGGGCCACCGGCTACTTACACACCGCACGAAACGCGATAGCACAGCTATCACTTTACGCCGGTGTCGTGTAAGCGAGAGGTACCTCCCCGGTCGTGCCGGCCCGATATTTATTCATTAGAGGCGTGCATAGACACAGAACTAGAATTATTGCCGGAAGATGAAAATTATGGTACAGAAAACAAAACTTTGGACGTAGAAGAGGCATTACCCAGCCATCAAACTAACAAGAACGATGATGATGCATGGGAAGACATATCGGAGAGTCCCGTAAATTTTGATGAATTTGTTGGGGAAAATACTTACAATATACCGCCGTTTGTAAAATCACCTGAAGATGTATATGTTATTTGTAACCGATGAGATGATCAATAAAATGATGTTAGAGACAAACAATTATGCGCGAAACTATTTACGAACAAACCAACAAAAAATGAAACGTAATTCTCGCACGAAACAATGGACTGATACTAATTTTCAAGAAATGAAAACATTTCTGGCAGTTGTGATGGCAATGGGTTTATGTAAAGTACCTCATATAAATTTATATTGGAGCAAGAAAAAATAAAAAAAAATCGATATCTATTTTCCCATCACTAAATTATATGAAAACCTGCCATTTTTCAGGGCGGTACGAGGTACATTAGATCCCACATTTTATTTTACCCATAGAATCTAAACTAACTAATTTAACCACGGGCGGCGGCAGATCTAGGTTAATCGATTCATTGTTAATAATAATCAAGACAAAAGCCGTCCATTTTGTCTTATTTGGCGCCAAATAAAGGGTTTTAGTCTCCTTCGGGCGGTGGGGTTTAATACGCCTCGTGCCGTCACAATGTCGGTTATAGGACGAGGTTTAAAACAACTCGTTACGCAGTAATGGAAAGTACAGATAAATCTGTGCCGCAGGGAACGTGTTAAGCGCGATGTGCATACAAATACATGGATATACATACATTCTAAATCGCAATATCTTTGGCGTCTATCCACACTACAAATACCACTTTTTTAAAAAATCTCTCCAGAACATACGTTCATACAGCAACCAATTTTATTTACGTTATGAAAGGTTACTATGTTTTCTATTGTTAATACTAAAAATAACCGCGATAAAATCCGTTAATATAGTTTTATTACAATGTGTAACATTCGCGTAAACTTAAGAATTCATTATGTTTTCTATTCTTTTGTATAAATTCATTATTATCGTTTATTTAGCCTCCAGTATCCTCGAACATTACTTGAAGTATTACGGGTAATACATACAAGTGTTTATTTATATTGCGCGCCTCTAGAGACTGCGCTAAGTCCACAGGCGTGGCTGTTGGCCGACGTTTGATTAAACAGATGTCGAGAGTGGAAAGTTTTTCCTAGCTCGACGCGTCGCTGCCGTCACAAATGTGTACCTTTATAAAATTATCTATGTGTGTAAAACTACGCATTTTTGAACAATTATACACAACAATTATACTACTATACAATTAAAATCAGCATTTAAGAATACACGATGAAAATAAAAATAACTTTTCTACGAAAATAATATGAGTTACACAAATACAAATTGCTTGTGTTAGATAACTTACTTTATTTAGATACGTGGAGTAACAGCTACGTTGTAACGTAACGTTACGTACGTTACATCGAGTCAATCACGGAGAGTCAACAGTCGACAGCCAATCATCATCATTGTCATCAACATCAGCAGGATCAGGATCAGCCGAACTTTGCTGCCGATGGCAATTGTTATTTATAATTTACGCCTTTTCATCTATTTCCTCAAAGTAAATATCCTTTATCTGAAACCGTAGATATTTTTCTTTCTCTGCAACGTGAGCGCCAAAGATAATTACGCTCTTAAACTTTTCTTTCAAAGTAAATGAAGAATAACATGGTGAACAAATATGATTTGTTTTATTCCTAAGTACCATATACTATACATTGAAAGAGTTTTGTATTTATATGATTTATGAATAACAAATTTATATTATTCGCAATGAAACGAAAATGCTTTTCTTCAACACTAGCTGCGCCCCGCGTTTTCACCCGTGCTAATTTCGATCCCGTGAAAAATAGACAATCATTCCACGGCATCCCATAGGAACATTTTTTCGGGATAAAACCTATCCTGTGTTAATCCAAGTTTCCCTCGATGTGTGTGTCAAATTTCTTGAAAATCGGTTAAGCAATTTATGCGCGAAGGAGTAACAAACAAACAAACAAACATACAATCTTTCGCATGTATAATATTAGTAGGATAGAATTAGTTTAGTTAGTTAGTTTTTTTTTTAGTTTATAGTAGGATATAGTAGGATCACCTTTTAGGGATAAGATTTTTTTTTGTATTCTTTGTATTTGTATTTGTATTTGGTATCCTTAATAAAGATTTCTATTTCTATTTCTATTTCTATTACTATTTCTATTTCTATTTTTATTTCTATATAAATAACTTTTTGAACGTCAATGATTACAAAAATACGTCATTAAATTGACGACTGTTACTTTTCTTGCGGTTTGCTAGTACTTGGGGCCGATTAGTGTGTATAAGGTCAAGGAGGGTAACGTATATCAGTACATTTGTTGGTTGTCATTATGCGTAGGCAGCAAATGGCTGCCCTCCTTTCTCCTCCTACCTCCATGGGCCATGAGAAAGGAGGGCAGCGCATCTGTATAGCCTCTATGCGGATGTTTGTGGGCGTCGGTAGTCATGAAAATGACTCCGGCGGCTGGTTTGCCCTCCTATATCATAAAAAAAAATCTCGTTTGACCCATATATAAAAAATGCTCTACCCCCAATGTTGCAGCTGCCTGTGGGCGTCGCAAATCACCTTCATCTCTGTCCCGACTGCTCGTTTGCCTCCTTTACTATAAAAAATCCGAATAAAATTGAAAGAAAGAAAGATTTTTATTGATTACAAAAAATGGACAGTTTCACTTAATACATAACATTAATTTGGTGTAATCAATATAGGTAACCACTCAGCACTTGTCATTCTGGTAAGAGGTAGTGCCACACTGCATGCTTGCATGCAGTCGAATTGGGCCGGCACGACCGGGGAGGTACCTCTCGCTTACACGAGACTGGCGTAATGTGACAGCTGTGTGCTGTCGCGTTTCGTGCTGTATGTAAGTAGCCGGTGGCCCATGGAGGTGGGAGGAGAAAGGAGGGCAACGCATCTGTATAGCCTCTATGCGGATGTTTGTGGGCGTCGGTAGTCATGAAAATGGCTCCGGCTGCTCGTTTGCCCTCCTATATCAAAAAAAAAAAAAATATCATTATGACAAGTACAGAATGGTATGACGCTGATTGTCAGTGACTCCTCATTAATCTTTTCAGTCACTTGGGGAGACGCCGACAGTGTTCACTCAATATTAAAAAGATATATTTATTGGATACAAACACTGAATTGGTGACATTCTTTGGTGAAATATGCTGCCTTTACGCCTTTGAACGCAAACAATGTCGGATACACGAAACGATGTCGAACGCGAGTGTAAAGAGTTACACTTCAAAGGATTGAAGGGTGTGCCGGTGCCAACAAACGTATCCTTGGTGGGGTTTTTTTACGGAATAGATGGTTTTGTAAAATGGAACCATCGGCGTACTTTGTTTTTAGCACAAACTTTTTAAAACCCATTCGTATCATTAGCTGTGCGCCGCACTTTTACCCGGTTCGTAATATGATTAATGAACTTTACCCTCTAACTAAGGCTACTCTCATTTACCCGTATTTCGCCTTCTTAAGGGTTGAATTTTTAAAAATCATTTCGGACGACGAAGAGAAACATCTTGAAAGGAATTTTGTATCCAATTTAAAGCTTCTAGCAACAGTAGTGTCGTTTATGTAAATTTAATTTTATCATTTACAATAGAATTGCTTAATTTTAAATCCATCCAGTCCATCTATAGCTTGGATTTGATGATGTTACAACTACAAATATCACGACGTTTACATACAACCTCTCATAGATTTCACTTAGTTTTTTATCCTTCAGGTTTATACAAAGAAAGGTTAGGTACAGGTTTATATGTATTTTACGCTTCCAGTACTTCGTCGACAGACCACAGCACCACTTAAAATTTATTTTAAATGTGTAAATTTTAATTAACTCCACCGAGTGCCCTTGTGTGGAGCGTTATCCTTGCAGCATCTGTTGCGGTTACATGCAATATACATACTTATAACTAAAGTGTAGGCAAAACAGGCATTACTTATTATTCTTTACCTATTTGGGAAATCTGATTTGACCAAACAGAATGTGACTTTGCGGCGGTATCATTTAAGCGAGAGGTACGCTCCTGACTGTCCGGCCCAATGCTGCAATGCAGCATAGCACTACCTCTTTGAGACTTTACGCGGCCCTAGTCGTGGTTCAACACCTTGTTATGACACTCCTTAATTTGCTTTTTCAATGTCAGCTCCAGGTGTGTGAGCCGGTGGCCCATGAAGGGGGGAGGGGGAAGGAGGGCAGTGTATTTGTGATGCCTCTATGCCTATGGATGTCTATGACGGTCGGTAGTCAGGAAAATGGCTCAGACTGCTCCTTCGACCCCCTATACCAGTCTTTCCCAAAGTGGGCGATAACGCCCCCTTGTGGGCACTAGATGCTCAGAGGGGGCGGTAAGGGGCCAGAAATGACCTAATTGTCTTTGAATATCAAGGTGTAATAACTAATAAGGGGGCGATACGAAGTAACTGATTTTCAAAGCAGCCGTTGTTTCAGATACCTCTGGATCCGGATAGCGCTCTTCGAGCGGCAGCTGGCCAAGATCATCGAGTACCTGGTGAGCAACGCGACGAGGTACTACGACCGCGACGCCCTGGTGGCGGACCCCGACTACGGGAGCATACTCAGCTCGCTGCTCGTCGGGCCCTGCGCTCTGGAGTACTCCAAGGCGAAGGCCCCCATTTGCTTCTGGACGGACCCACCGGCTGACGAATTGGTGAGTGATTACGACTTGGTTTCGTAATTTTTAATGCTTACACCTCACTTAGACATATAGTAGATACTCTTGTCATAATAAACTGCCTGGGAACTCTATTTTTTATAACATACGTGTCTCTCAGTATATAAATAACAATCGGAAGATACGCAGATGCATCCTCCTTCACCCATTCGGCCTACCTAAATATATTTAACCATGTAATGGACAAGCAATAACAAGCACGTATATATCCAGCAAGATTACTATGCTTATATTTACCCAATTACAAATAACCACCCAAGCTCGATGTACCCATCTAAAAATGCATCGCTTTTAACACGTAGCAAAATGTCAATGTGCACAAAATTGAATTGTTCGCTGGTTCACTTTACGCTTCATTTTAATTGGCTGTATACTGTGAAAAATGGTTTCAAGTCTGTCAAATTGTGTTTTAGTTTTACGTGCAGTACTCAACGAATCGATATATACAAAAGTGGTGGAACAAAACTTTATTCTTAGTCGAGTAAATCATTTTTTTTTTTTGAAAAATAAAAGAATAGTTTTGTTACAAAAAGAAACAGGCATTTTGGTGTGGTTTACGACAATCCTAAAACCTTGTTAAATATATTCTAATTAATAAAACGATTAACGCTAAATTAATATATTCTTATATAAATAAATAACACATAATACAGAAAAAGGGCTGAAGAACAATCTCAAACATTTAGCAACCTCAAACAAAAATATAATTATTGTTTGCGAGCGCAATGTCATCTCATATTATGTGTAATTATTATGTAGGTGTAACATGAGCTGACATCGCGTATCCTTTTATAAATTCAGCGCGGTAAACAGATGTCGGAGATGTTTTAAATATGGGATGAGGTTGCGTAAATATAACAAAATTATTATCTACGTCTCAGCGGTATGACACGCGTGAAATTTTCATTTAGAAACATTCATTCTTTCGGAGAATAAAAAGGATAAAGATAAAACATAAAAGATAAACTCTTCTGTAGTTCTATCTAATCTCTATCTCTACATTAATATCATTAGATTAGAGTCTCTACTCTTACTTGCTAATATTAATGCGAAAGTTGTATATAAACTCACTAACTACTCTCTAGTGGTTTTTTTTAACTTTATTATCAAGCTTAAAAAGTTACAAATAATATAAGTAAGTTAGTAGAAAACATTAAAAACCACTTAGGTTTGTGTTTATGCTATCTTAATTGACACAGTACTTAGTAAAGTTAGTTATAATAGCCATTAAAAAATAAAAACCGGCCAAGTGCGAGTCGGATTCGCACACCGAGGGTTCCGTAGGAACGGGAGGTATGAGCAAAAGTAATAGACCTTGAGAAAATTACACTTCCCTGCAACAAGTTGACAAACATATATATGCGGGTGCTTGCATACATTTAGTATGAAACGAACTACATGCATAAGTTGGTAATGATTTTTCCAGTGATATAAATTTTATTTACCAATTTTTAGATTTATTCCTATATGTATACTGTAAGGTCTTACTTCTTGCTAAATTTTAGAATTCTAGCTCAACGGGAAGTACCCTATAAATTTTCCAAAAAGTGCGTTTTCATACAAAATTTGTGCATAAATGGCTATAACTTTTTATTGCGTTAACTTAGAAGTGTGGTTTTTTCAAGGCCTCAAGACGTAACTGACCTCCGTATTTGACAAAAATTTCAGCTTAATCCCTCCACGCGTTTTAAAGAAAAAGGTCTTGACAGACGTACAGACAGACGGACAACAAAGCGATCCTATAAGGGTTCCGTTTTTTCTCTTTGAGATACGGAACCCTAAAAAAAAAACGAAATAATAATAAAAGTTACTAGAGTTTATTCAGATTCAATGCCTTATGTCCATCAGACGATAACCAAAGGTTGATATGTCATGAATGTTTTACCAAGCGACTTATTTACCACAGGTACAGAGGCACAGGATGTCCGCGGGCACGACCACGCCGCCGTCAGTACGACGGCCCATTCTCAACTTTAGACGCAGTTTGAACACGTCCTCTGAAGACAGCGGATCAGCTAACTCTGGTATATATCTACTCTGTAGTTCTTTACGAGTCTATACTATGTGATTAAGTGGTAGGCATGTTCAACCACAGACTCTGAGGTTTCGGCTTGAGTCCCATGGACTAGAGAATGTTATTGAGATTTTTGAATTCCTCATAATTGACTAGTGTCAGGAACTTCTCAGTGTCCCTGCATCATTTTCCAGTGCGCCTTATTTCTCTCCAGTCGTGTCCGTTCAGAATAGAGGTATGAGGGACTGGCGAGTATATTTGTGATTACGTTCACACTTATTTTCTTTCTCTCTCTCGAGAAAATTTGGCAACGCTTTATTAACATGGCCAACATTCGACATTATTCTTATCCAGAATATATATCGCAAGTAAAAAAAGGAAAAAAGTGGAGGGATACATCGATGTTCGCGATAAAGAGTTTTCACATCACATGTAGAGAAACTTTAGTCGAGCAGATGCGTAACATGTTCGCAACTCTAGAATCGACCTACATGCACGACAAGACTTTGTATGAACATCGAGATATCGTTAGAAGTGCATTACCATTGTAGAAGAGATCCATACTAGAATATATTGGAGCGTGTGTATCTACTATTGAGGACTTGCTTTAGGAGTCAATAATGTTTCAAAACGAATTCTCAAATATTTATATACTGTATAACACAAGAACACTACTTTGACGAATGACGCGGTACTTTTATTTATTTAACGAACCTTTTCTTTCTGCATTGTTTGTTTGAATATTAAATGAAATTTGTTTATTCAGTCTTAAAACTTAATCTACTACATAGCCTCAGAATTAATATTAATTAACACATCAATGTCTTTTATTAAATTTTTTAGTTACTACGTTACAAATTTGATAATATTACTCTAGTTATAAGCACTTTCATTCACGCTTAAAGGAAAACGCGTCTCCATAGGGATCCTTATTTATATTCATCTCGCTTTCCTGTCCGTTACGTTTCTAAAGTTTACCGGCGCAGTGGGAGTGAAACACAGCGCCGGCTCTAAAGGTCACTATTAAAGTGTCACGTAGCCTTTCTATACTCACCTTTTAGATACCAAACGCTTCTAATTAGTGACTTCTAAACGAAAACGCGTGGAAGTTAATTTCCTAGTTTTACCTATCCTTATAATTGAACCAGGAATTAAATAGGAATCATGGAATCAAGCCTTTGCTCTTGTATTCTTTATAAACGAGACGCCTGACACCATGCCTTATACTCTAGTTTTAAATTAGCCCTGGACAGTGGAGAGGGGTCACTGTGACAATTAAGGCGAGCATGGATCTTAGAAATCATCTGTAACTCCCGTGAGTCACCAGTGTCCTATTTCTCCTATGGGATATGAATATCCAACTGGTCACGGCTGTGTTCTGGGATTCTTAGGTGATAAGCAAATTAAAGCATTAATAATTTCTGAATATAAACTACGTTGATGTTGAGTCTCACTGCATTGCTTTGTGTGATTTTCTATTAATAAATAGAAAATCACACAAAGCAATGCAGTGAGACTATATTCTTGATCGTATATAGTTGTGTGATGAATTATTTAATATTATTAAAATTAATACAGGTAGAAACTTTTTCTGAAAACAAAACTTGCGATGTATCAAGTAAATTTAATCAAGAGGATTATAATGAAATTTTCCATAAGGGAGGCCCTTAGACCCTTGAGCTGGGGCATAACTTTACTGTGCTAGTTGTTTGAAACTTACAGTTTCAAAGTTCTATCGTCTCGGCCGTGTTGAGCTTTTAAATTGTGTAGTTCGATTTACAGCGGACCGGTTTATTATGTGACGGTCTAATGCTTGAAAGCATTTGTGTGTACTGAAGTATTTTGTACACAAGTACAACGATTTGAAAAGAAAAATGAAATAAAGAAAACATTTATTTGGCCACAACACAAAAGACAATAAGTTTATGACGTAACAACAGAGTAAGATAGCATAAAGACCCTTAAGGCTGCGCCAAATAATGTATTTCGTGCATTAACTAACACCTTCATAAAAGTTAAGTTGAGAAGTTTATTTTGTCTTATAGTAAAGTTTAAAATGCTTTTGGCATTTGTCTGGTCGTCCATTGCGATGAATAAATGGCGGATAGGCTAGTATGTTTCTAAAGTAGAGGTCGCTTTTAGAAAGATGAAGTGGTTGACCATTCGCCATATTGTGGAAAAAAATGTCCGTGCAGTGGCTAGTTCGAGATAGTGAGTGAGAGCACCCGTGCATTCTGAGCCCATTAAAGGCAGTCTTAGGGAATTTAACTAAGCCACCTCTCTCTTCTATGCACAGACATGATGAACATCTGGCACATGCCGCAAAAGAGAAGCCGATCTTCTGGGGACTCTTTTTGCGTTCAACTCCTTTCTGGACGGCCAGGGAGTACGGAGTTGGCATCGGTATTATCGCGTCTTTTCGTTACTCTTACTCTGTTGGCATCGACCCTAGCTCTTGGAAGACGACTTTAATGCACCCGATTAAAAAAACGCATTAGCTCCGATCCTTCAAACTACCGATCTACAAAGGGATTATCGCATCGCTTTCTTTTCCAAAGTTATAGAATCCATCATCAACTGTCAAATTCTGCGATACTTAGGCCAGCAAAAAATTTGCGACCGCCAGTACGGTTTACGCCGAGAACGTTCGGCTGGTGATCCTTGTCTACTTTAAAGATGGGCGGAGGCAATTGACACCAAGGGGAAGGTAATAATGGTGAGTTTTGATATGAAATGACTGGCATCGAAAAATTGTATCAGTGATTACTGTTGTGTATATAGATGATGACGTCTAGGCTAAAACAAGAAAATCTTACAAACATTTCAAATTAACCTTCTTTTTTCATGTAGATAAGTGAGGTCGGTTACAAAGTATAATAAACTCGTGTATTCTAAACGCCGCAGGTTCGGGCGCCGTGACGAGCTCGAGTGCTAAAGACTACGTGGAGAGCCTCCACCAGAACTCTCGCGCGACCCTCTTGTACGGCAAGAACAATGTCAGAGTGCAACCGGTGAGTTATGTAAAGGTTTCCGCACATTATAACCACTCGACGCTGACTCCACAGCAACTCAACTCGACGTATTGTATTCCAATGTAAGCTTTATGTTGTGTCACTTAAGTGTGAATTTGTCAACTTTGTCAGTTGTTAATAGATGGACGACACAAGGACCATGCGTGGACTACGCGTCGTACGTGCGTCAACACACACACATTAAACTTAAAAAGTTCACTAATTCATTCGAAACACAACATGAAACTAACATTTAAATGCCATACGGCGAGTTGAGTTGGAATGAATTCAGCGTCGAGTTGTTATAATGTGCGAAGACCTTAAAACTATTTTATAGATTAGTAGTTTCTTTATGGGTATTATTTGTAGTTACAATATGGGTATTAACGCGATAAAGTATTTATTTAAGGTACTAGCGAAAGCAACCTTTGCTCGACGTTTCGACCAGGTTACATCAGCCGTGGTCACGAGCAGAGTCTTTTATAGTTTTTTTAAACAAATGCCCCTTGATGTTTTATGTGAAATTGGTTAAACCGTTTTTTCAAATTTTACTTAATTTTCATATCAACATCAAGCAGTACATGTGGTAAAATAAAAAAAACGTTTATCTCACTTCAAGCAAAATACGGTTGAATTTCGACCACTGGGATGTATTATTTCACGCAATATACCTATATACGAAGTTATGAACACCGCATCATTTCCATTTTAATGCGTTTTGTCGCTACGTAAAGTTTATTTCAGCTTGCCCGAGGGAGTGAAATGTTTTTTTATGTTTTTTTTCTTTTTGTTGTTTGTTAACATTATTGTTTAGATAAAACAAATAAGCCCGTTTATTTAACTGGCTGTGTCCTGTGGTTTCGCCCGCGTTTAATTTGGACGAAATTACTGATATGAAATAGAGGGGTTAAGTTTGGATAGAATAAGAAGTTTATCCGGACTATTTCACCCCCTTAGGGGTTGAATATCTGATTATCTATTCTTAGTGCTCATTTATATCATGAAAGGTACCTACCCCTGTGCCAAATTTCAAGCTTCTAGGTAGTTCTTTCAGTAATTTTGGCTGTGCGTAGTCAAGCAGTCAGTCAGTAACGGAAGAACTTTATTTTTTTTATTTATAGAAAGATATTGAAGAACCCATGCCAGGGTATCTGAGCTTACACCAGAGCGCCTCTGGACTTGTCATCAAATGGACACCAAATCAACTCATGAATGGGTTTGCCGAGAGCGAAGGCATCGATAAAGGGTATGTGATATTATTTAAAGATAAAAAGAAAATTTTCTTTATTCTTGTATTTATGTGTTGATAGTATTAGTTTTAGAATGATTGTCAGTTATATCGAAGTAATTAGATGTGCTTTCATTTAACTTATTATCACATTACATATTTAGGTACTTTTTTTAAATTTATTTTATTGCAATTATTTATTTAAAAGTCAATTACATAGTCCAACTTTCTGTACAAGAATAGTTAAAGGAAACTAAGGGTATGAGAGCGAGCATTTTTGATCTTAGCGCCTGACACAAACATTTACGAACTTATATTATCGTGATTTAAGTTCGCAAATGTTTGTGTCAGACGCTAAGATCAAGAATGCTCGCGCTCTTACCCTCACCTTCATGAAACTACAGTGTTCTTCAAGAGTTCTTGTAAGAAAGTTGAACAATGTACCTAACAGGCTCTTAAATGACGTACATATTTTTATGCCATTTTTAACTATTCTTTTACATAATATACTCAGGAATTGTACGGTTTAATTTTTTTAATTTCAAACATACTGTTTTTTTTTCATAATTCTACTGATATATAATTTTTTTTTATTTTTAACTTTATTGTATGGTTTTATATTTTTTGGTTTAGTGTTTATAATCCTTAAATAGTCGGTGCCACTATTCAAGTCCGACGGAATAGCAAAATAACCTATTAATATTAAAATAATTAAACAATTAGCTTGTTATACTTAAATAAATATTATTGAATTTATCGATGTAATGTAAATCATCAATTAAGAAATGGACACTTAAATCAATAATTTAATTTAGGTAACAATTGTGATATTTTATGAAGCAAGTGACTGGTGATTTTTATAATTAATTATTATTTTATTTATTGCCTAAAAATGAGCGCAGGCTAAAAAGTATGACGTGAGAGACTTAATCTTAGACAATACGGTAGGCGCAGCTGCAATTCGGTAGAACATTATTATTATTAATAATAATTAACTATTTGTGCTTTTTAACTTGTGGCGACTGGTGGTAAAAACTTACTCCAAAAATAACGATTTTAATACGATTAAATAATAAAATATACCGAACAAAAATATCTATATATTTTTAGCATCCTTTTTATGACTTGAGCAGTGGCAATGACTCGTTTGTTAGTGTTGCTCTGTTAGCCATATTTTGTATACCTAGTGTTGTGCCTTGCTTCAGTTGTATTGTGCATGTTGTGTGTAGTTTGTTTCGCTGCCACCTAGTGCACTCGTCGGCGTGCCAAAACACATGTGTTCTGTGCAGCGCCTCGCCGTGCACTGTGTACAGGCGGCGATGCTCGGGACCGCTCTGTATCGACTGGTATGTACTTATATTTTATTTATTTTTTCTTCATGCTACGTGCATGCATGTAGCCGTAATAGTACAGTCAATCTGTAATTAAATCAGGAACAAATTACACGAGCAAATTTGACTTGATATATCGTTAGAGGGGCATGTAAATAGCAGAATGGTAGATTGGCGAAGTCTCATCTGTTGCTGATTTTGAGAAAATCCAAAAAAAAATTTTGAATTGCGTTTTTCTTCGAATGTATGGGTTTTAGGGAAAAGTTTATTTGAAAAAAAATGTAGAGGACTTTGTGAACTACATTTTAAGTCATCAAAGTGACTTCGTAAGACTTGAAATACAAAAAGTAGGTGGCGCTGATCAGCAGCAGCAGCTCGACAGCTTCA
>LUGF01057093.1:141471-152892 GCA_001625245.1 Calycopis cecrops | reverse complement strand
ACGGTTCGATTTTGATGAAACTTGGTATAATTATACCTTATTATCCTGGGCATAAAATGGGATACTTCTTATCCTGGAAAAATAAGTAGAAAAAAAATAAATCCATCCACGCGAAGACCGACGTCCGCGCGGACGGAGTCTCGGGCGGAAGCTAGTAATGAAATAAAGCGCGATATAATCCGTTAAATTTGTTTTAATGTAGTAATATAAATAAACTAAAAACATAATTTTAATTAGATTCTTCAATAAAATTGTTACAACGCTCAAATTATCCCTGGGATATGCTATTAATGCATAAAATTGCGATCTCCGTATGCTTATAGTTTGACACTTAGTACTAAATATATTTGTAAAGCCTCCTTTTCCCTTTTTCCTTATACCTACTATAAAAATGAAGTAAAAACAACACCCTTCCTTGGCAGAAGAGTAAAAACATAATTATGTGACAAATATAAGCCTATTAAGGTTTGCGATAAGGCTCAGCGATGTTGGCAGCTTGTTCTGGCGCCATTTTACATTCTCCCAAACTTGCAATCGAGTACAGAGTATTACAGCGACAGAGAAACCAAAAGTAAAATTAGACAATGTAAAGAGGTTTTATTTCAAAATATGAACTTTGTCTTTTTTCCATACATATAGTAAGTGCAAAAAGTTAGGAGGTAATATAAAGAGCTTTTAGTTTTTAATGCCTTTTCCAACGTGTACTGGGTGATGTCTCAACAGAGTACAGTGTAATGCAACGACAGAGAATCCAATATGTTAGAAGGTGATGTAAAGAGGTTTTAGTTTTTAATGCCTTTTTCAGCGTATACTGGGCGATGTCGCTGCAAGTGTTCGTGTGGGAGATCGTGTACGTGCACGTGCACCGGTCGCAGGCGAGCGACGCGCTCATCCTGGTGGGGCAGGACGGCGTGCAGCGCCCGCCGATACACTTTCCCAAAGGTGATCTATGAACTAACAGACGTTTAATTCATTTGTTTTATATAAATGACATTTTTTTTTGATTTGACTACAATCACATCAGATGGATATTTCTGATAACTAAAAATTTGTTGTTTTTAGTAAATGTTATACTCGTATGAAAAATAACTACTTTTTCAGCGTTTGTAAAAATACCATCTATGGATGCGAAATGGAGGCTTAAACTTTGCACGATAGTTTCATTATTTTGAATTTAAGAATTTCAAAGCTGTTATTGAGTTTTTTAAATCACAAAGAATTAAATTCTCCTTGCTTTTGTAGTATATGCTATTATGTTCCTCACATTAAATTTCATAAAGTATATGTGTATGTTTAGGCGGACACCTGCTGTCGTTTCTCAGCAACCTCGAGACCGGCCTCCTTCCGCACGGTCAGTTGGACCCTCCGCTGTGGTCGCAGCGAGGCACGGGGAAGGTTGGTGTTCTTTCTTATCTCCTTGAAATTTATATGTTTAAATATTTCTAATAATTATTAGTAGTTATTATAAAAAATAACAACAGGCAGTCATTGGGACAGCCGATTGACGTGATAACTTAAAACTATCAAGTAACGATGACCTGTGTTTAGTTGCACACACTTTAGTATGCTAACTCGTAGCGGAGCTACGAGCTTGCGTAGCTCAACTTTTCTTGTGCTACGAAGCATATCGCTGACGCGAGCTCATTATATTTTTCCCTGTCGTTTTTTTTTATAGCATAGGAGGCAAACGAGCAGTTAGGTAACCTGATGTAAAGTGATCACCAACGCTCACAGACATCCGAACACCAGAGATCTAACAGATGCGTTGCGTCGCGTCGCCGACCTTTTACCGTTTTTACAATAAAAACTATATTATTATAAGTTTTATTGTAAAGTAGGAGATAAGAATAATATATGAGCTCCTACAAGGTTTTGTCGTTAGATTCGTTTACTTAGTCATTGGTATAATCGAATATTAGAAGGAATACTTAAAACCTAGAATTGTTACATACCTTCTGTTTATGCTGCCTTTACTAGGAATTACTTTCACTATATCGACTTCAGTATACCCATATCCTTTATTTGTGCTCAACAGTTTCATACTCGTCGCAAAAGAATATGTAAGTGAAGAATGTGTGTATTCACATACAAAAGAAAAAGATGTTATGTATTTAAAATGCTGGCTGCTCACTAAGCCGTGTATCACGGTATGTAACTGATACGGTATCAAATGTAATACACGCTTGATACAGTAACAGTTACATCATATTTCATCTACGCATGAAGCAGCTAGTCTTTGAGTTCGTAGCTTGCAGACATGGGAGCGGAAGGCCTTGCAACACGGCGACGTCTCGCCGCATGCGCAATGACAGTATGCTTTGTTGCAGTATCAGAGCGTTACAGGCTACGCAAATAAATCGTCGGCTTACTGCAAGAACTCATCAATTGACTTTCACAAAACTTTGAGAAATCAATTAATTAGTTTCGGTTTCATTAATACTTATAACACTATATATTATAGTGTTATTAATAATTAATTAATTGATTTCTCAAAGTTTTGTAAATGTCAATTGATGAGTTCTTATAGTAAGCCTACGAAATGGGTACTTATTTCTGCTAGTTTTACATATTGCAGTGGACCATGAACGCGTGTTCTTTTGGCGCTCATTCTTTTATGGAGTGACCCTACACCTGCGCCAAAGGAACATGCCTATGTATAGGCATTCATATGCATGTTCTCTTGGCACAGGTGTTCGGTCGAGGCAAGCTTCGCCGCCGCCCCATGCCGAGTCTGTGCGAGAGTGTGGACGAGGAGGGCGACTGGGAGGAGGTGGCGGGCGATTACGTGTTCCGCATCGTCAACAACGCCATCGCCGACAGAGAAGGTATTATGCTTGTTACGTATCTCCTACAACTGGAAATCGTCTTCTAAAAATATGGCGTGTGTATTAAGGGTCTCTCTACTGGATATTGTCTACTAGAAATTAGGTGAGGGAATTAATAGTATCCCCTCTGAAGATGCTGCCATCTTGTCGTCGTGGTGAGAAAGGCTTGCGTGCCTCATGATTCCCAAAGCTATGCTGGAGAGTGCTACCCATAGATGAAACAAGGTTGTTAATAAAACTCTATTATTATTATATAATAATTTACATACATGTTGTACCGTTCCGCTAGTGATGCGCAACACGCTGCTGGAGCGGATCATGTCCTCCCCCCCGCGCACCCCCCGCCGCCCGCTGGCCTCCACCTCCACCACGTCGTCGGACTCCTCCACCATGTCCGTGGACTGCCCGCCGCCCAACGGCCAGCCGCCCGCGCCGCCCGCGCACCCGCCTGTGCAACAGGTAAGATGAATGAGCGTACTACTCGCACATAAATTAGTTTTGATGTACTCTAACTCCCGTTGATCTACCACACTAGTGAGCAGACCAAGAAGGGATTCATGTATCTAAAGCTTTTCACACATTAAAAAATAATAGGTGAAGGCACGTTTTCAATTCACTGTTGACTGTATCTGTCAACAGTAAATCGAAAGTGGAAAGAATTCACTCTTTTGTAAATAAAAATACTATGATGAATGAACGAATATCAACAAACAGGTGAAATATATAAAGTAAGGAATTGAATGCATTTTCTATTTCGAGTGATATAACATCAAAATTGTATTATAATATATTCCCATCCTGCGATTGATTTCTAAAAAGTTTCTAACAACGAAAAATTTTATAAAAACGTGAACCTTTATAAATTTTTACCTTTAACCTCTTACAATGATAATAAATGAATCTTAGTTTTGAGTACGAATTAAAAGCTAGCTCTGTGAAGTGCAAATGAAATAAGTACTCAAAAACAGACCATGAGGAACTTATAATAACTCAGTAGTTTAATACAAAAAATATTATCAGATAATTGCGTTCATCGTATGCGAGATCGTGTCATTTCTCATTTGAAATTGGTAATAGCAGCGTGGATATAAACGAATTTGCCTACACCGTTGAGGTCTACGGCTGCACAGATGTCAGCATGTATGGCGCTTCATTGTCCTTTCCATGCAATAACCGTAGAAAGGATAAAACGACAGAAATGAAAGTATCAAATAACGTGACGTATGTTTCGTAGCAGGACACGCTTGTAGCGCAGAATAGCTGTGCTACGATTGAGCGTAGCATCTCGTAGCACAGTTACGTAGCCGTTGGCGACGAGAACCCAAGTCTGACTCAATCTTTTTCTTGTTGAACCTCTCCTATTTGAGATCGCAGTCACGCCTTAAAATAATAACCTATCCTATGGACAATGCCTTCAAGTTTGGGATATCTACCATAGAATTTTTCCCTACCCTAGAAAAATTAACACCACCAAATAACACAAAAATACTGCGCTAATTCCAGGTAGCGTCCATCGAGCTGGTCTGCAGCACGATGCGCCGGCAGATAATATCCCGCGCGTTCTACGGCTGGCTTGCCTACTGCCGCCATCTATCGACGGTGCGCACTCATCTCAGCGGGCTCGTGCACCCCAACATTATACCTACCGGTATGTATGTTGAGGCTATATTTTTTATGGCTAGTATTGTCTCTATAGGAACGTGTCTGTCTTTTTTTTCTAAAATACCTGCTTTGTATAGACCAGTTTTAATATTTTTGAGGGTATATAATGAATTAACGATCTTTTGGTCAATTTTTAAGGGGAAAGAGTCATTTATCGTCCCCCCTACATTCATATATCTCATTTATCTTTTTCATTCTTTAAATATTTAGCTAAGCGGAGAGACTACCTACGGGCATTTCCCTCTGCCAAAGGTAAATGTGAACAATGGTTCATTTCGGAGATGATGGCTGGAAATCAAAGGTTTATAAGCTAGCGTGAGGCACTTTTGTGTGCGTGTATATAATGTAGCCGAATTACATTAGTGTTGAGCGGGTGGTTACCGCGTCCCTCACGAAAATTGACAGACTTTTATTTACTTTGCTTGGCATATGCTTTGGCGTTCAGCACAGCGTCTCAATTTGGTTAAACACAAAAACAATCATTACATTCAACTGATTCTATTATATGAGGTAACAACAGTGCTTATAACATAGACGGCGCCGACGGTGGTCTTTCCACGGAGATATGGAGGTCGATGATGAGCGAGAAGGGTGCAGTGTGCGACAAGGACGAAGTGCATCGGCTCGTGTACTACGGCGGGGTGCAACATGACATCAGGAAAGAAGTTTGGCCGTATCTACTAGGATACTACGAGTGAGTGGACATTTTAAAACTTAGTTTAAAATATTATAACTTTATGAAATTAATGTGTTGATATATTGCATTTGAATGGAGCCTGAATAATAAGGAAGTAATAGCTCGCGCTCACTTATGTGAGTGTCCCTATTATTACCGGCTTGTCGACTTCTTTTTTTTGTAGGTATAGGGAGGCTTTTTTGTAGGTATATAGAAATGAGCAGTCGGAGCTATTTTCATGACTACCGACGCCCATACTTTTGCTTTACATTGAGCAAAAAAAAAGTCTTTGGTCCTAATTTTTCCAACTTGGAGTATTATTTTTTATTTGTTTAAAAAACCATGTTACGTAACACGTTGTTCGAAACTGCCTACCCGCCTCTGTAACGTATCGTAACGTTTTACAAAAGCAGCGGTTCAGCAGTTTTTGCGTGAAGGAGTAACAATCAAACAAACATATAAACTTTCACATTTATAATATTAGTAGGATAAAGTGCACTTAAAGCCTATAAATCCATTGCATAAACGAATAGAATACAATAGAAGCTAATTTCTAAACGTTATTGGCTTATTCATACTAGGCTCGAAATATAACTCACCAAACTTTCCAGATTCGGCTCCACGACCGAGGAGCGGGGTGAACAAGACACGTCGTACCGTCGTCAGTACGAGACCACGATGTCGGAGTGGCTGTGTGTGGAGGCGATAGTGCGGCAGAGGGACAAGGAGGCCACCGCGGCGTCTATCGCGCGCCTGACCGCCGCTGCGGGGAAACCAAGGGTGGAGGTTGATGACAATACAGAGGTGATAGAGCAGCTTTTGTTAATTACTCATTTTTTTATAAATAATTAGCTGTGATCCATAGTTTTTCCCGTGTAGGCTCAGATCCCGTGCAAGTATCAGGGTTAAATATACTTTACTATCCGTTCTTAGACCTATAGAATATACACTGGTACTTTAATAAAAAATATTTGAGCAGTTTTTGAGTAGTTCCACAAATAACGCAAATTATACAATGTATCGAACTTCCACACCGACCACTTCTCTAAAAACCACCACTTGTCTTTTATCTATTACCTGCTTTTGTATACTTTACGGAACTTGATCTTGACGATTTTTAAATCGAAACAATTTTCTAAATATATTCACTAAGTGTTTTTAGTCAGTAAGCAGATACTAAATTCAGTCTTACAATAATAATTTGAAAGTTATAAAAACCATTAACTAAATTTTCTAATAACAATCATTTCATTTTAGGTATTCGAAGACGACTGCAGTGTGATATCTGACAATCCACCTGTGGTTTCTCCTGAACCTAGCGAAACAGAACCCAAAAGACTTGATGCTAAACCAGTACTGTCCAGAGCACCTAGCATAGACGAAGTGGACAACATAGAGTTAGACGAAGATAAGAACATAGACTCAAAAACAGATGTCAACGGTACATCTGATAATGTTGAAGAGAAAGATCAAACAGACGCAGAAAGTATCAGCGAAGTCGACGATCAAAAAGATGCTTGTTTAAAGAGTGTTGTAGAAAATCCAGATATGAGGAGAGAAAGCATTGCCGAAATAAAGAGGCTAGCTGAAGAGATAGTTCAGAAAGGTGAAGGTAGAGGTCTGTTGTGCAGCGTTGATAGTGCCAATATGAATATTAACGGTAATGAAGTGTCTGAAGAAACACAATCCAGCCAAACACAAACTCAATGCACGAGTGTAATAGTAACGAATCCATCCGTCGATCTCGCGGTTTATGGATCGCCTGCGTCTGAAGGAACGACAGGTGAGAAATGACAATAACTAAAACGATAACGTCGGAGTCGTCCAAATTGTGGAGACAAGAACCGTTATATATCGTTCACTATGCTCATCAATAGTTAAAATAAGGATTTTTTTACAATTTTTTTTAATATATTTCCATTTAATTGCTATGTCTACCAAGTCTACTGATGCTGGACGTTCCTCTGATTTTATATCGAGTAGGAAGCACCGAGAAGGCTCTCGATATTGAGCACGGGTCTTCTTTATGACATTTAAGGCTTCTTTGCATAATCCAACCAATTTTATTACATAGCAAACGTCAGTCCAGCCCGCAGTCCGCTGGGCGTGGTTCGTGAGGAGTCTCACTCCGGTGGCGCTTCGTTTGATGCCTTGGAGCCTGACAACCGCGAGCGCTCGGCCTGCGCATCTCCAGCGAGCTCTAATGGAGGAGTTTACTCGGTAAAACAAAACACATAGAGGACCTTCCTCTCTTTTCAGACGCTAGTATTTGTGAGCTCAATGTTGATAGTTCTCATCAGCATTTTATTTTAATTTTTTAATAGGAAGTTATCGCCTTAAAAATATAGTAATTTATTTTAATTTCTTTCAGAATGAGTTGGTAGAAAGCTTCGCACTCAATTTGCATCGTATAGACAAGGATGTTCAGAGGTGCGACAGAAACTACCCGTTCTTCAACGACGAGAACTTGGATAAATTACGTAATATTATGTGCACGTAAGTACATTGTATCTAGGTTTCACTTATTCTTTACTGCAACATATCTTAATGATTTGTACTTTATGTAGGTACTTTGTATTGAAATTTTGTAATCTTATATTGTCTCCCGTTTTGACTAGGGAGGAAAATTCGAATCACACTCCTCCTACTTTATTATTAATAAATTCGTTGCGGGACCCAAGACACTTTTAGCTGTTCGTGGATTCCCTGCGAACATCAAATTTTCCACAACAAGCAATTGCAAACGCTTTAAAGAGTGAGTGACCAGTCAGATAATATAATACTTAAATATGTAATAAGTTTTTATTATAACCATTTAAGTAGTCATTTTAGTAATATGGTCATTTTAGTAATATGGTAATTTTAGTAATATGGTCTTTTTTATTAATATGGTCGTTTTAGCACCTTGGCCCTTAGACTCCGAAGCCACAGAACTTTGGCATTAATTGATAATTTTTGTTTCAGCTACGTATGGGAGCACCTAGAGACCGGCTACATGCAGGGCATGTGCGACCTGGTGGCGCCTCTGCTGGTGATCATGCGTGAGGAGGCGGTCGCTCACGCGCTATTCTCACGCCTGATGGATCGCGCCAAGGACAATTTCCCTTCTGGACAGGCGATGGATGCCCATTTTGCCGATATGAGGTAAGTATTTATCATGTCATGAATCACCATTGCCTCATCAGCAAGCCTTTCTTGGTCCACTGCTGAAGTTGAAATGCCTGCGCACTCATCATGAATCATGCCTGTGCATAATTCGTGACACATGCCGTTATGTTTGACTTAATGGCCATGCAGATAATTGATCACGTGGGAGTATGTAGTCGAGATCGCGGCTGATCAATAGATACTTAGGGACAATAATTTCAATTCACTTAACTTAATTACTTGAGCGCTGATCTAGTATCGGTTTTGCAAACTTACTATATTGTATAAATTTTATTTTTCCTTTTCATACATTTACCATCACGATTTTTTTTATTTTTTTGTCACTAATAATGAAGCTACGGTTATTAAATCAAATAATCATGAAAATCGCTAATGAGGGTTTTTGAGATTGAATTGACTCGGTCATATATTTAAGTTCGTTGCTAGTTTTAATGATCAAATTCAATTAGTGCCATCAAAAATTTTATTCCCACAAATGATTGATGATTGAGGACATTCCAGGTCGCTGATACAGATCCTTGACTGTGAACTGTACGAGCTGATGCACGCACACGGCGACTACACGCACTTCTACTTCTGCTACCGCTGGTTCCTGCTCGACTTCAAGCGGGAGCTGCTCTATCAAGATGTAAGTCCATTTCATGTCATCCAATCGCTGATAGATCCGAGGCAAATCACGGAAGCGGAAGTGTTCGCAGTGGTTTTGGTTGTTAGTCACACGCTTCTCCTGATGAGCTCGATACACTTCTACTTCTGCTACCGCTGGTTCCTGCTCGACTTCAAGCGGGAGCTGCTCTATCAAGATGTAAGTCCATTTCATGGTGTCATCCAATCGCTGATAGATCCAAAGCAAATCACGGAAGCGGAAGTGTTCGCAGTGGTTATGGTTGTTAGTCACACGCTTCTCCTGATGAGCTCGATACACTTCTACTTCTGCTACCGCTGGTTCCTGCTCGACTTCAAGCGGGAGCTGCTCTATCAAGATGTAAGTCCATTTCATGTCATCCAATCGCTGATAGATCCGAGGTAAATCACGGCAGCGGAAGGTTTTGGAAGTTGTTACGGTTGTTAGTCACACGCTTCTCGTGATGAACCCGATACACTTCTACTTCTGCTATCGCTGGTTCCTGCTCGACTTCAAGCGGGAGCTGCTGTATTAAGATGTGATTCCAATGTTCATTTCATGTAGTATTTCATGGGTTATCCCACGCTGATGAATCCATAGCACATCACTGCAACAGAAGGCTCCCGCAGTGACTTTAGTCGTTTGTCACACACTTCTCATGCCGAGCCCGACACGCCCTTCTGGTTTGTTATGTATTCATATCCTAGACTGGAAGGAGGACACTTGTAACACGCACAGACATACATAAATTAAAAGATGATTTCTAAGATATCTATCGGACATCTGCAGCCTCCTCACGGTGATAAGTTAGCAGCTGTCATAAGTCATCCATGGTTGTCCTGTCACACTGGTCCCTCTCTGCATCCTATGGCTAACCATTAACCATACTATCAATTATGGTTTACTCAAAGTCCATTGGACGATGTTACACCTCTGTTCCTCAGAGGCACGTTAAGCCCTCGTTCTTGCCAACAGATCACGAGATCACTCCTTGGCCGCTAAACCAAGGGGCAACTCCTGATAACATTATAATCATAATAAAATTACGACGTACGATTGACACGTGCAAGTTACGTCAGAGTGCACTCATAACATATTCTAATCCCGCAAATGTCACGATTGTTTATCAATGTATTATTTTATATGTATGTATATAAATATTTGTTTTTAAAATTTTATTTGTTGATTAGCCATCTGCAGATGCTATTATTGTGCACAGGAGTGGGCGCAGAAATAAGTGATTATAGGAAGAGGTAGTGCCACACTGCTTAATTGCATGCAGCCGAATTGGGCCGGCACGACTGGGGAGATACCTTTCGCTTACACGGGACGGGCGTAAAGTGATAGCTGTGCTGTCGCGTTTCGTGCGGTGTGTAAGTAGCCGGTGGCCATGGAGGTGGGAGGAGAAAGGAAGGCAGCGCATCTGTATAGCCATATACATCTGTGTAGCCTCTTTGCGGATGTTTATGGGCGTCAGTGGTCATGAAAAAGGCTCCAACTGCTCGTTTGCCACCTATACCATAAAATAGGTGAACTTGTTTTTTCCTCGTTCTTATATTACATTGTTTTCTATGTATCCAACGTGGCACTACCTCTTGCTCCATATGCTTCACTGCTGGATATTGTCTTGTAAAATTTGGCGAAGGTATTTAGAAGTATTATTTAGCAGACTGCATGTTTGTCTTCTTTGTATGTAGCGTGGTACTATCTCTTGCTCGTTCGCAGGTGTTCTCCGCGTGGGAGCTGATCTGGGCGGCGCGCCACGTGGCCTCCGAGCACATGGTGCTGTTCATAGCGCTGGCGCTGCTCGAGACCTACAGGGACGTCATCCTCGCCAACACCATGGACTTCACTGATATTATCAAGTTTTTTAATGGTACGTATTATATTAATGAGAGAGAGAGAGAGAGACAGGGAAGGAGAAAGAAAGACTACTAAATGAGACGGCACAAGCTTTGAGACGGTGAGAAAGAAAAATAATATGGCCAATGAGATTAATTTCAACAAGACTCAGTGAAAATTAATGTAGTTGAAGCGTATGTGTTGATGTTAAGTTGTGTACGAGCCAGATGCCTAAATCGTACGGCATTCATAAGCTTAAAACCCAGTACAGATGAAGCGTTTTACGACTCGCGCGTCGCGTTCTGGTCGCCACTACAGCGCCGGAGTATCTCGACACGCCGACAGCTCTCAGGTTTAACGGGCGAGTGATAGACGCGCCTAGACGCGATATATTAAGTAGCTTTAGTATCTCGGCAACGCTCGATCTGAAAAGGGCCTAAGGCAGCAAACGAAGCCAGTAAAATACATTTTTCTTTCAGAAATGGCAGAACGTCACGATGCCGCGGGGGTGCTGTCACTCGCAAGAGATCTAGTCCTGCAAGTGCAGACTTTGATAGAGAACAAATAAGGTATATTAAAGAGAATACGGAGTTTATCAAACTATACAATGTATATGTATATAG
>LUGF01057093.1:117640-141130 GCA_001625245.1 Calycopis cecrops | reverse complement strand
TTAGGGTGCTTTTATAAAGAAGCAGGTTCCCAGCGCCGATAAAATCGGCGCAGAGTCGGCGCCGATAAAATCGGCGCAGAGTTGGCGCCGATACTTTTGCAATGTTATCTTATGGGCTCACTTATAAAGAAGTAGGTTTTCGGCGCGTACAGGTAGTACGCGCCGACTCCCGGCGCCGACTCGAGCCGGCTCAAGCATTTATCGGTATGTAGGGTGTCCATTGCATTTTGAAAATGCAGGACAATGTATCTCGTGTCATACTTGTATAAGACTTGTGTTCATTAAACATTGTATTTTCAAATAAATGTAAATATTCTTGGCAGTGCCACGATGCATGCATGCATGTAGCAGCACTTGGGCCGGCACGAGTGAGGTGTTTCACCATTAATAATAAACTTAAAACAAATACTTAAAACATGAAAAAATACCATTTTTTTTAAATAACACTAATGTTATTACGTAATTACTAATTATTTTTATTTAATTAATTCTACTTGTAAATAATACACGTTTTGAAATACTATTTCCACTTTTAATAATTACCATATAAACTTTCACATTTATAATATTAGTAGTATTTTTCATAAGTATAAAGTCGTTGTCCGATGAAGTGCATGCCATGGTTGTCACCAAGGCAACCTGTACATGTCGGTGTCGAATGAACAAGTTTAAACTTGTCAGTGCCGACTATTTTCCATAAGAAATAAATCGTCGTCCGATGAAATTGTTGACATGATGGTCACTACAGGCCGATTTGCCTGTTTTCTTTATATGAGTGCAACCTGCTCGGACATGCACCGACTCTGCGCCGATTTTGTCGGCGCCGGTAACCTGCTTCTCTATATAAGCGCCCTAAGGCAGCAAACGGAGCCAGTAAAATACATTTTTTCTTTCAGAAATGGCAGAACGTCACGACGCCGCGGGGGTACTGTCACTCGCAAGAGATCTAGTCCTGCAAGTGCAGACTTTGATAGAGAACAAATAAGGTATATTAAAGAGAATATGGAGTTTATCAAACTATACAATGTATATGTATATAGGTAATTGCACGCGTAAAAGACGCCATTTTATATTTGGTGACCATTCGTCAAGGAACCGTGGCTGTTTAATTTTAAATCGAATTTTCATCGACTTGAAATATATTCGTAGTACAAGTAAAACATATAAATTTCAGAGAATAAAATCATAATATTTTTAAACGATGTATGAAAAATGTTATTAATCTATATAATATGTTTATAAAATGTGTTACCCTATATTATATCCCGTTGAGCTATTAGGATATTATTGCATTTGTTTAGTAATTTTCATCTAATTTTAACGTTGTATGGTGAGTATTAAAAATTTTACTCGTTTTATCAGAAAATTGTTGATTGAAGAGAGAAAAGAAGAGATAAAATAAAAAGAACAAATTCAGCTTTGAGTGCATATATCCATATCTAAACATTTTCCTTAAAAATATAATATATATTTGTAAAGATCCTAAACAAGATATATACATACAGTTACATATATAATTATGTAAGTATACATAATTATATATGTAACTGTATGTATATCCTCATGAATATACAAATTATACTTAATCCATAATTATCAAAGGCTCAATAAAGAATGGCTTAGACATTTCTTCTTGCAAAAGAGCTTCCTAAAAGCCCTTTTAATAAATTATTTTGATTTCATTACGTAATATGCAAGAAGTCACCAGTCTCATCTTTTATAGGAAGTCATCTGTCCTTGTTTTTTTTTGTCGTTACGAACAGGCTAGATACATGAGACTATACCATCTCTCCAGTCATTTATTTAGTTTTTAATTACATTGTTTTATTTCATAGATTTAGTTAAGTCTTCAGTTTTATAATGCCTGTCAAGATGCGTGGACTCTTGGCGGCCATTGTCCCTGTCCCTGTATTTACGAGTTTTATTTTTAAATTACATAACTGGTTAGATCTGGAACTATGAGAAAATTAGTAGTAAAAACTTTTTTTGCGTTCCTATATTCGAAATGTTAGCTTAAAACTCACGAATTGATAAAAATATCTACCTATCTGCTATTGAATTATAGGTTTAAAAAACTACTTTAATATAATATAATTACTTATATCTATATGTATACAGGGGTATAATCCATATTAAACATTTTTATTTCAATCATATAACAAAAATAAAATGATAATTTGGGACTATATTTTTAAAGATATCTTATATTTTTTATCTAACAGTCTTCACATAGGTACTTACAGTACGTTGTTTATTACATTTAGATTAAAATTGCTTTTTACAGTAAAGCCTGCACAGCATATAAAGGGTGAAATTGCGAGTTTAAATTATCTCCATAGATTAAAAAAATATAAAATTAAAAAAGTAGGAGATATCTCCGTACTTATTATAAAATAAATGCTGATAAATTATTCATATAAATTGAACTACGTACATCGGGGATTTCTTATTCCATTCTATAATTGTTCTTGTCAATTAGGAGAACATAAAATAGTAAGATGAATCGATCTTAACACACATACATACTCATGAATTAAACAACATACATATTCACACACAACATGTATCATCATAATAATGTCCTTCATGTCGAAGGACATTATTATGTTTATTAAATTATGGGCTTCAAAAAGGTATATAAATAACGTGATGGCATAATCAGATGTGTATATCCCCCATAATCCACAGAAAATATTTTATTCTCATTAGAAAAATAAAATATGTAATAGTAACATGAATCTTAATACACATACATACATAACAATTAAACAGCACTATAACAAGTACTTATTACATGCACACCAAAAGCATTTTGTCTCTCGAACGAAACCGGCGTAAAGTGACAGCAGACCTGTCGCGTTTCGTGAGGTGTGTGAGTAGCCGGCGGCCCATAGAGTTGGGATGAGAAAGGAGGGCATTGTATAGCTCTTACGCGGATGTCTATGGGCGTCGGTAGTCATGAAAATGGCTGCGACTGCTCGTTTGCCCCTATACCAAAAAAAAAGAAAAAAAAAAGCGTACCATAGTGTCACGTTAATTAGTTTTTAGTTTTTAGTCAATTTGATTAGCGATATGACTATCGAAGGCAAAAATCTTCCATACAAAATCGCCTATTCAAAACATTGCAACTGGTGTAATTAGGGTATTTGCGATTAACACTCTCAGTTTTGTATATTTATAAAAAGTAACCTAACAATAAAGTCTACCTAACAAAGCAAAGTCGAGTCTGCCTATCCTACTATCGTCTATTCGTCTATATCTATGTATCGTACATTCATAAAGTGACATGCTTGTTGGCTAAATGCTTGAGTATTTTCACTTCTAAGCAGTTTTAGCATTTATGTACTTACTTGCCTTTATGTATGTTTTTTAAGGCACTTCACTTATATTTCAGGGAAAATTTGAGCATGAAGACTGTACAGTAACTACTAGATTACTAAGATAATAATATTTTCATATTCTGATGTGTATCCTTGTATTGTGATGGATAAATAATTTATTTTATATTTAAATATTAAACACCATTGGTAAAAAACAAATTTGACTACAAAGGGCTCTACGAACATTTAAATAAAATATACAAGTACGTTATATAGTAATATTATTATATACCATATTAGATTCCTACTAAATGATTGTCTAATAATATAATTAATTTATATACATTTTTAAATAAAACGTCATCTAAGCGCCACAGCACACGCGCGACTTTTAGAGGCCGAAACCGGCGACTTGTCGCAGTAGAGTCGTGCGACTGTATCGCGACTGCATTTAGACGTTTGACATTAATTAACATACATTAGCGTCTAAATCGCCGCGTCTGGAATATTGCAGTGTGCGCTCCCCGCGTCTAGTCGCTGCATTCAGCGTCTGAAATGCGACTGAGCCGTCGGTCGCTGCGTCTAAGTCTCTGAGTGTGCTGTCGTCCTAACTGATAAATTGAACACTTGTCTATACGATTTAGATTAGACAGTCAGATTTTCGCTCATGAAAATCAGAATATACTACATTTTTTCGAATATGATTCTTCGGGCAGTTATTTTTTGATAAATTTCCTAGTCCAGGTTGGCCTTAAACGTATCATTTTTGACACGTTTAACTTCTGTTATGCAGCTAAAAATTATTTAAAAATATTATTGTTATAATTTTGGTATAAGGTTTATTCCCTAAGTTAAAGTATTTGAAATATTTCAAGTCTAATTCTTATCCCTACTTTGTCTGTACCCCGTGCCTTGTATATAACAACCTTTTATCATACATTACATATTTACCAAATAATTAAGTACAAATTATGTTATATTGTATACCAAAATATCATATTTCATCTTCATATAGTCCATAGTTATGTAAAATTATAAAATATAAGTAAAATCTATCACTAGATAAAACTTGTCTAAACAATATGATTTTAAATTTATGGCCTGAATTTCAATGAAACAAAAATATTATAATATATTTTCGAAAACAGTTTAAGAAGAGGCGATTTTTATTAAAACGATGACGTGCTTCGCAATATATATTATGGGAAATTTTAAGTAGTATGTGATTCTTGTGAGGGTGTCTAGGTGTGGTCACTCATGGGCATTCATGTCACCAAAGTTTTTCGATATTTAGAGATAGATTAAGCTTTATTTATCTACAAAAATCTTCATTTCACATTCGCCATTGTATAAAACAAACCTTCAACTAGCAGTCATTAGGGGTAGATACCTACCCTTTATCGACGTGATAACGTCTTAAAAATTGATGAACGCCGGCAGCATACACTAAAAAGTATGACTCCGAGTCACGTTCCGCCGAGCTTGCAAGCGAGAGAGCGGAATAAGCAATAAGAAGCACGACCCACTCAAGCATTTGGCTTGTAACACATCTATTTCTCTCCTCCGTCGACAAAAAGTTACGACGAACACTTTATTTTTTGTCAGCTTTTTTATCACGTAAAATTGTCACCCGTAAACCGAATTTAATTTTTTACTAGTAATACCAGAAGCAGACTTGTTCAGTTCTCTCTTCGTTGTCCATGAGTTTAATATTAGCTTTTATAAACATGGCAGAGTAATCTCTTGTTTTTCCCTCAAAAAGTGAGAGGAATTTAATATCTATTATATCACTTAAATCAAATCCCAAAAAACGTTGATGTAAAATCAACAATCGACTATTTAATCGTATTTTATACAGTCGTATCTAAATTAGATTGTAAATATCAATGTCTGTATTTTAATATTAAGGTGCATCAGTGCCGTTGCGTGACAAACTAATATTATATTATAAAATATATAAATATATTAATAGTGGTTTATATATTTTCTTACTGTCTATATATGTGTGTATTTTAATAAGGTATTACTATACATTCTATTAATTATAATAAAATATACGAAACGATTAAAAGAAAAAAAATATGTAGGTACTCTATTAAAATGTTAGTAATTCTAAATGTATTTATCAAATCATAATTATTATGGCGGTAAAGTGTAGTTAGAGAATACAGTTCTGTTCAATTACCGTAGATTATATTGAGTCGAGTAAATGGAAGCAGCAGTTTCTCTTATAAAAGGTAAATACATATTATAAGCTATACCGTATCAATGGTAAAGATATTGAAAAAAAATGGCGTAGTTTTATAAGACCGTCAAGAAAGTGAGACATTTTTGTTTGATTTGAATGCTCGTGACAAATAAGGCCAGCTAAGGCCAACGTTATAAGTGTTACGAGTGTGTTTATCTGCAACACCAAAGAAGCAGATTTAGCCGAGTGTTCAGACAAAAAAATAGGCGCCGGTAAAGTTTGCGGTATAGTTTTTTATTACCACAAGATCACCGACAGCCGAGCACTTTTACTTTGTCGAATTATTATGAAATAATACCTATACTTATAATTTTTTTTTTATTTATCCTACACAGCATATCTTATAAGATTATTTGTATATTATATATTAATTTGTGTACACAATAAAGAATCATTCATTCATTCATACTCGATAGCAGTTTGAAATTCTTATTTGCGACTCTGCACTCTATTTACTTGACTCTATGGTAGAAAAATCCATTTGGGATAAAAAATTGTATTAAATACATCTATTTACATGGTCTATGTAAGGCCTATAGTACTGTATTAGAAAAATATTTTATCGTAATGAGGAATCGATGTACTATTGCTCATAATAGATTCATATAACTTTCAAGATACGATGTTTCCTAAATGTTTTATTAATCACATTATAATTGATATACAAAGTAGATGTACAAATGTGTCTCTGTGTAAATGGACTTATTGTGACTATGTTAATACAAAATTCTATGTGGAAATATAGGCTACAAGCAAATGTTATTATAAAGTTTATAATTCTTTGTATCGCGCTTTCAAAGCTTATAGATATTTTTCGAAAGTTGGTAATATAATCGATGACACGAGTAAAATGTCCGAAATGATAGTCAGCATGTTTTCCAAGTATACGGAAAATTGGAAAGCAAAATTGAGCTGAGAGGTATTATGTATAAAGTGCATCTATATTATTATAAACAATACCTCTCATATTATCACTTTCGAAAAATATATTTATTTTTATTTTGTTTGTAGCCATTAGATAAATTTGGGTTTCAAATTATATAGTAAATATTTATCATTTATTTGCTTAAATCATTTATTAGAATGATGAGTTTTGGAACTATAATGACTAAAAACTACAATGAGTCTGTCTATTCGTTATGGAGGGTAGAGGTATAAAGGAGAATCATCATGTATATGAAAAAGTGTCAATCTAAATGCATTAAATTAAGGTGGCGCCACATTATCATTACGATAAGTTTATTTTTACTACATTATTTTGTACTACGCAAGTTGTTAACATTTTCAATAATTAACTTTAGTCCCCTTAATATTATTTTAACTCGGCATTCTTCAATTTGTTTACAATAACTACATTCATATAGAGTGTATGGTAGACTCTATATACACCAGCGCCATTTTAAAAGTGTTTTGAATATTTTTTTACCGCCTATGACTGGACATTTTTCCTATTTTTTACCATATGAGATGATTTTCCTTATCTCTTGTCCTCCATATCTACTATTCATATAAGTTCTGTCAACTTTGGTTGTTTTGATTAATTCTTTGAAAGAGTTTAAAATAAAAAATGGTGCCATCATCACTAAGTGATCCTATATTCTTTTTGAATAAAAAATGGTTAAATTAAAAAAAAATATATAATTTATTTTCCAATTTTGTTTTTCTTTTTTTTATATTTAAATGCCTATTACCACTACATATATTTTTGTAATTTTGAAACTTTCATACTAAATTAATAATTAGAAATGATGTTTAGCAGTTAGATAAACAATAGACATCTAGTGGTAGTAAAAAGTCATTACTCTGACACTCATTATAGTTATGAAATCTTAGTGTAAGTAATGGTTCATTTTCTGGAGAATATTGCAGAAATGATTTGGTTTTGTATCTATATTTAGTGTAAATGCAAATTTGAAATTGAAATTGTTTGGTACTTATTTATACAACGTTGATAAAAGCGAGAGGCACAAAATGAAACTATGTATACTATAAGTGATTATTGTTAATCCGTAACTAATAAAAAAAAAATACGAGAAGTATACGAAAATACATTTTTCACGGAATATAAATAGCGAAAAAATAGAAACATGGAAACATGGTACTGACGGCGACAGTGAGCGGCAACCTCGCACGGGGTGAACGACGATAGTCAGCCGCCTTCGCGGACAGCTGACGATACAGAGTGTACGAAGTGAGAAAAAACTTTGAAAAAATTCCTGTGGCTAAACTAACTAACTATTGCTAGGATTGATCTGATGTTTGTTGTGTAGCCTGAAAATGATACACTAAATATGTGGTTTCATTTGATGCCTGTCGGTTTTATCAACCTTGTATAAATTAGATGCCTTTTCCTTATCTAGATGAATTAGAGACATTTCGCTTTCTTACTTTGTTCTTTATTGCTGTTTAGAAATTGATAATTTCTACATACATTTAGTGCAAAAAATAAATTGATAAAGAGTCACAAATCGTGATGCTCGATGATGTATCTTTATGCTGAGGTATGGCCAGTGCTGTACTGGCCGCAACGCAGTATTGTCTATTGATTTGATGTTAATAAGGGTACCCTTTACAGATGAAAGTAATGCATCCCGTTATTGGTTTAAGAATACCAACAATAAACTTAGCCGCCAAAACAAACAGGGCAGCTTAAACGCGATATCCAGCGACTTGAGTGTATGAAGAAGCCAGCTCTAGTGACTGAATATAAACCTTAACACACCTTAAAGGCATATAAGTTCATGATATTTTGCTGTTGTTTTACCAACACGATAATTTACTTACAATTAATAAAGTTTGTACAAGAAAATGAACCATTACGCTTGTATTTTTTCAGCGCTTTATATAAACCATTGTGATTTGTGATCGATATACGCTTACCTCCCTACTATCCTTAGATCATTTACCAAATGATGTAATCTATTACCTGACAGGCCTACGTCCACATAAGCATAGCTTGAGTGTTGTAAACACGATCCTGTGTCAAATGTAGTCATGTTCCCAGACAATTGGATTATATTTAATTGTTTTTAAATAAATGTTTGTATGTACTGTGAGTTTCATTGTAACACAGTGTTCCTATCACCTGGTGGTAAGTTTCCCAACTCCAAAACGTAACATCATCATCAGCGTCGTCATCAGACTGTTTTCTTCCAGTGCTGGACATAGGCCTCACCAAGGGCACGCCACTGACCTGGCTATGTCGTATACCGCACGAAACGCGACGGTGTAATTTGAGCGAGAGGTGCTTACCCGGTTATTGCGGACCGTGCTTACCTACTTTTTTATAATATAGGCGGCAATCGAGCGGTTGTAACCTTTTGACGACTACGAATCTCCATAAACTGAAGCATAGAGGATTTATATTTCTACGAGGTTATTATTGAGGTGCCTATAGTATTTGAGGAGTGACTCCCAGTTCACCAAGATTCCATCGTCAGATCGTGACTGGGAAATGGGACCACCTGCATCCATGCATATGACTATACATTAAAAAAAACATTCGAAAGAATTGAAAACCTCCTCCATTTTTGATGCCCGAAATGCACGCGAGCGAAGCTGCGGGCGGCAACATAATCTCTTTCCGCCGTCTGTGTGTCTGTATGCTTAGATCTTTAAAATTACGCAACCGATTTTGATGGGGTTTTTTTGAATAGATACAGTGATTCAAAAGGTTTATATGTATAATGAATCCATTTTTGAAGTCCGAAATCGACGCGGGCGAAGCTGCGGGCGGATGCTAGTTCGTTTATAATTAGCGGTCATCAATCTTCGCGGGAGTTACCCGCGTGGAAATTTACTTGCAATACATCTTATGGTTACGTAAAACGGTGTTATTGGAACACAACAGTGAGTTAAGATGTTCACGATGCGTTGCAGCCGAACTGGGCTAGCCGGGGAAGTACCTCACAAGATACAAGCGTAATATAACAGGTGTGCAGCAAAATATAATTTGGCCCGGTGTGTGAGTTTCCGGTGGCCCATGGAAGGTGAATGAGGGCTACTCAACTGTATGAACTCAATGCGGATATTTATGAGCGTCGGTAGTCATCAAAAAGCCATGATTGCTCGTTTGCTATACAATAACAAAACTGAGTCGGCGTGATCTTTTTCCATCCATTTCTGTATATGGCGGCGTGGAAGACATTGTGAATAATTGAGTCTAGAGCGATGCGGATCTGGTCGGACCAGTGTATTGAGCTCTCTGGGTTATAGCCATCTTTTCCTACTAATGAGATATTTGGAAATTATTACAGACCACGCTAGGAACAGCATTTTAAGCCCTAGTGATTGCGGGTTTGAAGGAGGCTGGTATACACAAGCGATAAGATGAAGCAAGTGATGGTGTTAGATCTGCTAGGTTTATCCCCTGTCGGCTGTCCACTGGGCGAGATGGACTCCTCCAAAGTTATCTGCTCAATGCTCGTGACTGATCCTGGAAGGTGAAAGCCACTTTCTGCGAGACGGTAATGTTAAGAAGGAGGCCGCTGGGCAGACCAGGTAGGAGATGGAAAGACCTGACTCACGGGCGACGGGTGGGAGTGCCGCAAAGGCGCTACGCTCAACTTACATCGCCTCAATAACTGAAGCCAGGGGGTCAGATTAGAATGGGAACCTAACCCGGCCCCGGCGTCGAAAGGAGCCGATCTAGTTTGTCGGATCAGTCTCTCTAATTTTGGAAAAGTCCTTATGGCGGACTGGCAAGACGCCGAGGTGCCCTGTTGAAAGATCTGGGGCACCCCACTATAGGCGGCCGATGGCACCCGCGGGGTTTTAGTAGGTATTCCCTAATTTTATCATACTGAAACTGCATAGGAATTAATAAAAATTAATTAAAACTTTGATAGATATTTTATTGGAAAATCGTCGCAACAAACACAATGTGCACTTATACTTAAATGGTAGGTATTTACAATGTTACAATAGCTATGTTACATTTATCTAGTTTGTACATACAAAAAAAACCTATTTAAGTTTACTAACATCCACTATTACGTAGGTACTACAGTAGTATACAAAACAAAATATAATAATGTCCTCCCAGCCGATTTCGGCTACGGCGGCCGTCTCTATAGAGACGAGCCAGATGCGCAGGACATATTATAGTGCACAAGTGTGCGCTCAGACACAAGTGCACTCTCTATTCCCTCATTCTCATAATCCGATGGGACGGCTTAACGTGCTCTCTTAGGCACGGGGGTGGGTGTACCACCGCCAACTTCCTGACTCCTTGACTTTTATTAGAAACTAGCTGACCCGGCGAACTTTGTTCTGCCTTAATGGCAATTAATAAGCAGATTGTGTTTTTTTTTAATGGAAAAAATACAAAAAAAAATTAAATAACTACATTATTCATTCATTATTATTTCTGTATTTTAGTACATAGGTTGCTCTTCACTTAAGTACCTTGTGGTACACGACATTTTTTGTTTTATCATCAGGCGCAAAAACAAATAACGAAGATGGTCTTCCGACCCGTGAACATGCCACGTATAATTGACCATGGGAAAAACATGAATGTTCTAGATTTAAACCACAAACTTTTAAGGATTGGCCTTGTGATTTGTTGATGGTCATGGCAAATGCAAGATGTATCGGAAATTGAAGTCTTTTAAATTCAAACGGCATATCGGTTGGGATCATCGGGATCCTCGGAATGAGAACTTCCTCACCTTTGAATTTTCCTTTCATTATCGTAGCGTAAATTACATTGTTCATCAATTTACTAACCACCAAACGCGTACCGTTGCACAGTTTTGGTTGGTTTATGTTTCGAAGCATGATTACTACGGAGCCAACATTTAGACGTAAATTGTGCGGTGGTAAGCCAAGCACGTCCAAAGAATTTAAAAATTCAATTGGATAGTTGGTGGCTTCATCTTCATTTGTGACGCAGTCAATAGATTTGAATGAATGGATTGTTCCAATGATCTTATTTTGAATTATGTAGTTCAGGTCATCTACATCTTTATTCTTCGCCGCTAAAATTGCTCGCTCACTCAACCATTCATTATTTTTGTAGTTAGAAATAATATTTGGAAATACATTGTTGATAAGTTCGTCTTTTGATGAGACAAATTAAAGAAATTATTTGGAAATGATATTAATCCGCTCGATTCATCGACAGGTACTTGACCATTACCGATAGTCAGCAATTGCTCCGAGAAATCTTCAGCAGATGTATCATTAAGCAATGTAACTCTCATGTTTGTTGTCAGCTGTAGTTTCTTCACATAGCGCCATAGATTTGACGATTTGAGGCAAGCGTTTATTTCATCGGCAGCCGTAGATCTTGGAATTACTGGCAGTATTTGGCGGAAATCGCCAGACAGTAAAATCATTGCTCCTCCAAAACATCTCGAGTCATTGCGTAAATCTTTTAATGTTCGGTTAAGTGCTTCTAATCAGATGATGATTTTCGATGCCGCTAAAACCAAAAAAGCACGATTATGTATCTCCTCATTCATCTCAATATCGTGATTTCTGGAACTGACACGACTTTGATGTAAAATATCTTCTGACATACTATCCTTGTATTTGTGCCACAGGTTACATGGGTTTGATGGAAAACATGTCAAAATTATGATAGCGAATAATGTGCGCAACCGCATCACCTTGCTTCCGTCTTTGAAAATTCTTGGATGAAGCATTCCAAGTATAATAACGTGGCATCTCCGAGTAAAGTAAAGTTCGTGCAAACTGATCGCTTTGGCAGATTGCAAAAAAACTGGTCAATGTAGTTGCTGGAGGTGTTTCAGCACGTTGCGTAGCATTCGAAGCCGTGAAATATGCTCGTTGACCATTCTCCAGATGCACCGCCAAATGTATAACAGTAGGATGACGTTCGTGAATTGGAAATGCGAATATACGCCAAATCGCTTCATTACAGTTCACATAACCACCAACTTGATAGCGTGAAATTTCATCGTTGGTATTTGATGATTGCAATCCAAAAACCGCCATATCATTGCCTTTCATGACATATTTGCAAATATATTTTATAGACTTAACTGAATTGCAGTATTCAACGTTGCAATGTGTTTTGAATGTTTTAGAAATAAGTGGCGAATATGGAACAATCCAACTGTTGTCGACAACGAAATCCATTCTTTTCACTTTCGTTGTGACAGTTCGACCGTTGTCATCTGGTGATCGACGCCGATACAGCGGATACCCATCGTTGCCAGTGACAGTCTCCGCCGTTAATTTCCGTGGATATCGTTTAGAGCACTTTCCATCGACCATGCAAGGTGATTGGGGATTGATGGCACCACACGGTCCATGAATCATATTAGTAGTAACAACATCATGTAGGTCTGGATCGACTTCATGATCAGGAATCTCGGCACATATGATATCATTTATTTGGTCAGGCTGAATTCTTTCCACTAACCAAATAAGAATGTGTGCGTGGGGCAGGCCTCGCTTTTGCCATTCGATTGAATATATCCAGCATCGAATATCTCCAAAGACGCGTTGTTTAACAATAAAGTTCATCAGGGACCAAATTTTTTGCCTGAATATACGTGCTGAGATGTCGTGTCTATCATTTGATGTTTGTCCGGGAAGCAGCAATTGAGTAATTTCTATCCATTTTGGATTACAGGTAAAAGTAATAAAGAGATCTGGCGGGCCGTAATGACGAACATATGTCATTGCATCTTGTGCATATTCATGCATATGACGTGGGCTACCAATGTACGTCGCCGGGATAAAAAGTATCCTATGTCCGTCTCCTGGCTCTAAGCTACCTCCCTACCAATTTTCAGCCAAATCTGTTCTGCCGTTCTTGAGTTATAAGTGGTGTAACTAACACGACTTTCTTTTATATATATAGATTGAAAAATCCCAATGACAATTTTTGGTCCGACCCGGGATTCGAACCCAGGACCTCACGTCTGTGGTTGAACATGCTTACCACTAGTCCACGAGGCAGTCAGAGAGCAGTGAAAACAAAATATATTAAACATACAATACAAGTGACACATATCACACATTCCTGTTTGATTGTAGTAAAATTAGATTAGTAATAAAACAAATCTATTTGTATTGTGGATATTATTAAACGTTGGTAGTACTCGCTAAGTAACCGCTAGTTTAATTTCAGCTACTACTGAGCTAAGACGGGCACTAGGCAACGTTTACTGCGATCTATTAAACCAGGGATCGGCAACCTTTCGGCAGGCAAGAGCCGCAAGGCGGCAAAACAAACTGAACGTGGGCCTCACTTGTGATATTCACCCTAAAAGCCCAATTTACCTTTTTTAGGGTTCCGTATCTCAAAGAGAAAAAACGGAACCCTTATAGGATCGCTTTGTTGTCCGTCTGTACGTCTGTCAAGACCTTTTTCTCTAAAACGCTTGAAGGGATTAAGCTGAAATCTTTGTCAAATACGGAGGTCAGTTACGTCTTGATGCCTTGAAAAAATCACACTTCTAAGTTAACGCAATAAAAAATTATAGCCATTTATGCACAAATTTTGTATGAAAACGCACTTTTTCGAAAACCTATGGGGTACTTCCCGTTGAGCTAGAATTCTGAAATTTGGCAAGAAGTAAGACCTTACAGTATACATATAGGAATAAATATAAAAATTTGTAAATAAAATTTATATCACTGGAAAAATCATTCCCAACTTATGCATGTAGTTCGTTTCATACTAAATGTATGCAAGTACCCGCATATATAAGTTTGTCACTAGGAAGTGTAATTGTCTCAACGTCTATTACTTTTGCTCATACCTCCCGTTCCTACGGAACCCTCGGTGTGCGAGTCTGACTCGCACTTGGCCGGTTTTTTTTTATTTGGTCTGTCCTTCCCAATAACTTATTTGACATTCGCGGGCCGCAAGTTGGACGTCGCAGAGTCGACGGCCGCGGGTTGCCAACCGCTGCATTAAAGTCTAACAGGAATTTTACTCCGCTTGCTTGACCCGTCTACGAAATGTCGACCACGTCATACTGTTTGATGAATACATGATATAGTTTATATTTACCTTATCTTATTTCATTTAGAGTAATAAAATTAGTATACCATAATTATTGAACATAAATATTTAACAATAGTGATTCTTATTACATAGCCTCAAATGTGACTAAACTAATCAACGTGTGTAAATACATGTATACCAGACACCAGACACTGTACGCCAGTTTCATCTTTTGTCACTACGAGTTTTGGATAAAGCAGATCTCTAGCTACCTCACTTAAAAAGAGAGAGAAGACTGCGGTACCCATCTGTTTTTACTATACAAGGTTGATATAAGCGAGAGGCATTAAATTAAACCTCATACACTATAAGTGCCTATAGTTAATCCGAAACTATTAAAAAAAAGTTTACGACAAGTATACGAAAATACTTTTTCAAACAAGTTAAATAGCGAAAAAATGTATTCATGCTTTGAGCCGGACAGCTACAGCGAGCACGGGGTGAATGTCCCCGGCCGGCCATAGTTAACGATCAGCTGTGGTGCAGCGTGTACGTAGAGAAAAAAAACTTTAAAAAATTCATGTGGCTAAACTATTGCTGCGTTTGATCTGATGTTTGTTGTGTAGCCTGGAAATAGTACCTACACTAAACATGTGGTTTCATGTAATGCCTCTCGCTTTTACCAACCTTGTATATCATTCCTTGTAGGTATATATAGTATACTTTAGTATGTAAGGTCTTTACTTGTGTGTGCGTTAGTAAAACAGATAGAGAACCTCGATCTTTCTTCTTCACAAACGTATCCGCTTAAACGTACCCATTTAATTTCTCTAATATATATAACATGTTATATCTAAAGCCTACAATAGATTCAGACACTATTTGTGTCTAAATGTATTGCATTCGGGCACAAATAATATTGATTAATAGACACCAATTTATTTCATAGTAGGCCCGTAGGGGATCAAATTAGCACTTTTTGATGTTCTTATTAAATTAACTATACATATCGTTAAACTTTTACTACAAAACATTCAGTTCTCACACTTTAATTATGCAAGTATACACGCTAAAATGGCAAGTATATACACAACATAGTCTATCTTAATGGCAAGAATTTCTTATTTGAGTCACACGAAATAACAAAAAATAGATCAACGGATTGTCTGTCTGTCTTTGCTATTTCTTCCCAACCTCTCTCTCTGTCTCTCTATCACACTCTCCCTAAAAAGGAATAAGAGACAGAGATAGATAGATTACGAAAAATTAAACTTTCTCAACTTCGGGTAGATTCATATCGACCAAATCGTTAGAGGAGGCTGGGTACGGTGAGTAGTGATCCCATTTCTGGATCTCCTGGTAGAACGCGTCGCCGGGACACTCTGTATCCCGGACTTGCCGGTGGCCAACCAGCTTGTAGTCGGGTCTTATGTACCCGAGGCTCACGCCCGCGGCGATCAGGGACTTCACAGTCTTCAGCTGTTCGGCGGGTGGTACGGTCTCTGCAAATGAGATTTATAATATACGATCTGTATATTTATCCCACGGGATAGCTGCGTGATATGTATCCCATTGGAAACATTTTTCGGGATAAAAATAATACTTCCGATTTTGTAATCAATTCGAATGAAAGATATCACCTAAATCAGTTCAGCGGTTTTGCAAGAGCGTATAAGCATAGGCACTCACTTTCACATTTTATGAGGATTTCTTTTATAGTTCAGGGGGATAGACAAGCAGTCTGAGCCGACGCCCTTAGACATTTTTAACATCATTCATCATCATCATCATCATTAACAGTCACAAGACGTAGAATGCTCGACATAGGCCTGCGTCAGCTGTCACTACGCCGATATGCCGATATCTCGTAAGCGCTACTTCCCCGGTCGTGCCGGCCAACAGAACAATGCTAGTACCTCTCCAGTCGCCTATGACGCAAATGCCCAGGCTGACCGTGTTGAAGTGCAGCGCGTGCGCGCCGAGCACGTCCCAGCCACGCCCCTCGTACGCCGCGCCGTCGCTGCCCACCGCGAAACTGAAATAAATATTTTTTTTTAAACTACTTTTTTTACTTTTTTTTTCTTTTCAGTATACTAGTTTAAGTTGTGCGTTGATATATTTTTTTATGATAAGTATAGAGGGGCAAACGAGCAGTCGGAGCCATATTCATGACTACCGACGCCCATAGACTATACAGATGCGTTGCCCTCCTTTCTCCTCCTCCCTCTATAGGCCACCGGCTACTACGTCGCACGAAACGCGACAGCGCAGCTGTCACTATAAGCAGGTTTCGTGTAAGCGAGAGTTACCTCCCCGGTCGTGCAGGCCCAATTCGGCTACATGCATGCATAGTGTGGCACTACCTCTTACAAAGTACTCTAGTCAATAAAACTTACTTGTAGCCAATGTCCCACCACTTATTGCCGTCCATGTGCATGCCTTGCATGGTCCGCATGGCGCGCCTGCATGACACGCCGTCGTAGCATGCGGGAGGTATGTACGAGTGGTGGATGACCACGAACTCCACCGGCACTGATAGAGGCTGCTTCTGCGTCGCCGGCCGCGCCTGCCATTTGGCTCGCGTGACGAATGGGAAGTCGTATGTTATCACCTCGTTGTCTATGGTCTCATCTGAAAAAACGGAGATGTAGGTGATGATGATAGGTCTGGCTGTATATCCGTTTGTCTGTTTGTCCATGCTATTTTTTAAACTACTGGACGGATACGAATGAAACCTTTTGTGGTGTATAGATACTAAGATGGGTCAACATACAAAACAATTTTTACTGCGGGAAAATCACTCATTCCTACGGTAAATTCAATGTTGTAGAGTTGCCGAATGGACCGGCACGACCGTGGAGTAGCTCTTAGTATATCGCCGTGAAGTGAGAGCTACACTGTTGCGTTTCGTGCGGCTTGTGAGCAGCTGGTGGCTTCGGGAGCGGCGGAGGAAACAAATTGTGCGGATGTCTATGGGCGTCGGTAGTCATTAAATCATTAAATCCTTAAAAAAGTGTCATCCATTGCAGATGAAGTGGCCCAGCACGAACGGGGAGGGAAGGGGGGAGGGGGGTTTATATCCCATGATGCTCACCAATTCCAATTGAACCAGTTGTAATGTTTATAGTCTATAACTTAGCTGGGAATGTTATTGATAGATCGGAAATCAGCAATTTTTTCCGATCTATCGATAACATTCCCAACCAAGATAAAGATTGAACGGATAAAAAACGACTAAACAAATCAAAATCTGTTTGGTCGTTTTTTCGTGACGCATACGCACGAATAAACAAACTCACAGTTAAACAGAGAAATAGATAAACAGACAAACAGATAGACAGACTAATAGATAAACAGATAAAAATTAAACTGTTGGACCGTGTTCTGTTATCAATTATAAGTGTCGCTATCAGTTGTTTTTTTTTTCAAATATCTTCTATGTAGAGACTTGTCCCTCTTTAGCATTATTATAAGTATCTATAGATGTATTAAAACGACATATTATTTTTTTTTTACATATTTTATACCTATAATAAAACAGTAAATTTCGTGCGTCTGTACATTGAATATATTTATGAAAAACTTTAACTTTACAATGTTTTTTAAATTTTTTGGTCTGGCTGTTTGTCCGTTTGTCTGTTTGTCCAGGCTATTTTTTAAACTACTGGACGGATACGAATAAAACCTTTTGTGGTGTATAGATACTAAAATGGGTCAACATCCAGAACAATTTTTACTGCCAGAAAACTGCTCATTCCTACGGTAAATTCAATACCTAATTATTTTTACCCGACGGATTTGAAAAATTTAAAGAAACTTTGATTATAATAGAACTAAGCTACGCGAACGGAGTTGCGGGCACCAGCTAGTAGTGCTATGAGGATAATGTATATATGAGGATAGTTTTTTGTTGCAAGATAATAATATTACCAAGCTAACACTCATATGTTAGTGGAATATGATTTCAATCATTTCCTGTTATACATTTCGTCACACACACTATGAATATACCCAATACAAGTGTCGTAATATATTTTAATGTGACTCATTGTGTTGACATGTTATCAAGATCCGGAGAATCCAAACAATGCTGTTAGATTTTTTCCCCAACGAAATGGGGTTAGCCCTCGAGCCTGGAAGATCCTAGGGCTTTGAAGGATGAGGAGCGACTATCAATCCACTAAATTCTACCAATGCTCATGCTCATACTCCCGTGGAGGAGCCATGGGGACGCAGCAACTGTACGCGACACCACCACAGCTTGCCCTACGCTTGTCACGGAAAAAGATGTTGGCCTGTTCTACCTACAAGGCAGGACACTAAATATACATTTCTGAACCCTTTAAATGAATTGTTTATATATGTTTAATTATAACACCCAACCGTACCATCGTTGGACGTCATAAATAAACATTGTTCAATCGTAATAAAATATAGCCTAGGTGTATGTTACTTCCTAATAAAGTAGCTTCTTAGAAACTCAATCCAGAAGTTTTGAAGCCTAATAAAAACAAACAAACAAAAAATCTTTCATCTTTATATATTAGTATTGAGTATAAATTTAATTTATTTATACATCCATAGGTAGGTATATTATTATATAACCTTGTTTTTCGGTTAATGAAAAAGTTGACAATAGCAAAAACTGAACAGTGAACAGGCCAAATATCATAGTGCATCTAACGGGTTCTGTATGATTGTATTCATAATTAAAAGGGGGTAAATGAGCAAGAGTACCGATGCTCATAGACATCTGCTTTTCCACTCCACTGAGCCACCATACTGCCAAAAACCGCAGATGATGCGGGAGTTTAGCTGTCACTTATCGGTATCACGTAAGCGAGAGGTACCTAGAGGTACTCATTCATAACGGCCTAATACGGCTGCAGTGTAGCAACAACAATGTGATAATAATCTATACACATAATATAATAAGCAAAATCCGTGTGTCTGTACATCTGTACATTGATTATACTTAAGAAAAACTAATTGGGGGCGATGTTAAAATAGTATTTGAACACTTTTCAAGGTTTTTTAATTTTTTGTCTGTCTATTTGTCCGTTTTTCCGTTTGTCTGTTCGTCTGTTTGTCCAATATATCTCCAAAACTGCGATACGGATTCGAATGAAACTTTTTGGGGTGTATAGATACTAAGTCTGGTCAACATCTAGAATACTTTTTACTGCGGAAAAATCGCTCATTCCTACGTGAAATTCAGTAATTATACTTCACCCGACGGATTTGCAAGAATTATAATATATAAAATACGTTTTGCTAACAATGTTGCGGGCATCAGCTATTAATACCAATAAACGCGCCAAATACGCCTGCAAAATTTAAACTACAATGTCTATTTGTCAGATTTGCTGCTATAAAAAATAAATCAAAAGGTAGAAATACTGAAGGTACGGTTTTTGTCGCTCATTTGATTTTAAATATTGTTTTTTACCACTTTTTTCAATATGGAAAAATAATTATAATTTAAAAATGATCGTCAATAAGGTTTGTTTTAATATAAAGATCATGACTACTTGATAATTAATATGTAATTGATAAGTTGATAAAACAACAAAACACCTTGGCTTTGACTATGAAATAATTTGCACCTACAGTACTACTGATACATATTATAGGTATAGATATTCTCGAATAACAAAGCGATAAGTCTTTATTATAATTCGTTACCATCAGAAACCAATTAGTAATGGAATATTATCGTCTTTTGTCAACTCCACGTGAAGATGGAGCATGATTTACTAAGGTTGTCACTTTTAATGCTGTTATAACAAAAGATAATTCATTGATAATTATTTTTTAAGCGATAACGTCAAATCGACAAGCCGAACCGTGCTCAAATAAAAATAGTCAATCATAATAAGATACGGCCTACGTTACTTCCTGAAAATGAAAGAATGGGTAACATTATTTTCAAGCTGTCTGAAACAGGCGTTGCTATGGCAACTAAAATATAGCGGCAATCCAAATAAAATATAGTCTACGTTTTAAGTTGGAACAATTATTAATATTGCACACTTTTGCCAAGTTTAATCAAAATCTGAGTAGTTTCGGTGTCCATCGCGGACAAACACCGTGATATGAGATTGTATATAACGTGTATGGGATGACTGCTTAGAGGATATAGACCTCTCGCTCGCGCATCGGAATGGCGGGATACGTTACATGCGTTTCGTATGGTGTGTATGTACCCGGTAACCCGTAGAGGGGAAGGAAGAAAGAGGGCAAAGTATCTGTATATTTTCTATGCCTATAGACGTCGGTAGTCGTTTAATTGTCTCCGACTTCTAGTTTGCCCGTTATGCTATTAAAAGAAAAGGTAATGGGCTATTTTCCAAATTTTCAAAAACCACTCCAGAATGTTTATCAGTGATCAAGGAAGTAATACAATTTTTCGTTTTTAACTCTGATAAGTATTTATATCAGATTTTCAAATTAAAGATTCATCTAATATATAAAATTCTCGTGTCACAGTTTTCGTTGCCATACTCCTCCGAAACGGCTTGACCGATTCTCATGAAATTTTGTGAGCATACTGAGTAGGTCTGAGAATCGGCCAACATCTATTTTTCATCCCGATATTCCCACGGGATCGAAAGTTATGCGGGTGAAACCGCGGGGCGCAGCTAGTAATTTATAAAATCCACGACTTTTTATGCAAAATGGCGTCTTGTAACGTATTATAATCAGACCACGTAAATAAGTTACATCGGCTTTCGTCGTTGACGCAGAACAGCGCAACATAGGCCGATCTGATCCGATTTATAACACCAATTCAATAAAAACCTTATTCTACAACTAATAAGGCTTAAAATATAACAAAATATGAGCTTATACTATCTCGCTCACGATATCTGTGCTGCATGACTTTTGACGTGTGAATGAATGACAGCCTATGAGAGCTGACATTCGGCTAAGCAACTGACGAATGCCAATACAGCTACCTCTCGTTTTACCAATGGCGAATTAAGAATTTCCCGTGCAAAAATATTGCCTGGTGATTGGCTTAAATAATTTCGCGCCTTTCCAAAAATGATTTCTGCGCAGGTACATCGGTGTAACTTATTTAAATGGTACTATTATACCTTTATAGCGTTCCGAAAATCACTCGTCGTAACCTGTCCAATGTCAAACAAATTCTAGAGGCCGCACATTGAGTTATAATATGTACTAATAACTCAATGAGGCCGCATTCCGAAATGTTTGATTGTATTCTCTGTCTACGGTTTGAACACTCCAGAATGTTTATCAGTGATCAAGGAACTTATACCTACAATTTTTTGTTTTCAATTCTGATAAATAAACTGTCTAAATGTATGGTAAATGTATAACCATTTATAATATTATTACAAAATGATGAGGCGTTAGACTAAAGGTTGGTTATTATTTATTCAATGTCATTGCTTATGCAAAGTACCCTTAGATTTCTCAATTTTGCGGCTAAAAATAAAGGTAGGTAGGTTTTGTATCACTACATAGTATAAAACAAAGTCGCTTTTCACCGTCTGTGTGTCAGTATGATTATATCTTTAAAATTACGCAACAGAATTTGATGGGGGCTTTTTATTAGATAGAGTGATTCTATAGGAAGGTTTTCGCGGATATGTATACTAACATAGAATTTAATGTGTGCGAAGCCGTGGGCAAAATCTACATAGTTTCTTTATATTTGTATACACTACTCTAATTTTAAAGCACTACAGTTTCTCTCGCGTTACACACTTCCTTAGTTTAATTCCTCTACAAATGGACTTAGTTAACATTGTAAGGATTATTCAAATCGGAGCAGTACTTCTTGAGTTTAGCGCGTTCAAACAAACAAACTCTTCAGCTTTATATATAACTAGCTTCCGCCCGCGGCTTCGCCCGCGTGGATTTCGGACCTCAAAAATGTTGTTGTTATTATTATACATAATCTAATATTACACTGAAATATTTATTATTCTAATATTATACTGAAATATATATTATATTAAATATATACGTATTGTATGAAACAATAAATGGCTTTGAGAATCGAATTTGTCGCCGCGCATTTTACGCGCTTTAGAAATTCCGTTTAAGTCAATTTTATCGTGATAATAACTTTTAATCTATTCGTCCAAATTACTTAGTGTAAAAGACGAAGTTTATCTACATTCAATACGTAAAGTGACAGATGTATCAATTTTCATAAGAGTTCGATAAATATTCTAAAATGTGCATCGTTAAAAAATATCCAATTTAATTGAATGTGTGGTTCACTATTTTGGTCATAGTGACTTACACATAAAAGATAGATATAAGCTGTCGCGGACTTTTATTTAGAACTATTTAAGATAAATAATCCTACAGTAATTATCTTTGTGTAACTCCAACGATTAGGTCAGCGCATGCCAATATTGCTCTCAGGGGGCTGATTTTTTTCCGACTTACTTGACAGTTATCGTTATATTATAACCAAATTATAAAAAATCCCTATAAATTTTAACTTATTATGTTATTCTGATATCAAAGCTATATTACTGTAAAGTTTCATGAAAATCAGTTTAGTAGTTTTTGTTTGAAAGAGTAACAAACACACTCACAAACTTTCGCCTTTATAATATTAGTAGTAACCTACTTTAATAATTATCATTATCAAAAAACAAACAACAAACTGTTTACCGCTGCAAGATACAGAAGGCACTTTCTGCGTCAGCGAAAACAATTATATTATTATGCAAGTTTGGATATTTTCAATAACTTTCTGACTAGGATTATGACGTCAGACTCCGCATCCTCTAGCACATGTAGCGTGGCACTACCTCTTACTGAAGCTAAGATTACATTAATTTTGATATAAAACTTTCGTAATTCTACAGACATGTGTTCCTTTTTGTATATCATCCAATATCAGTCGGGATCTTTTTTTTTTTTATGATATAGGAGGGCAAACGAGCAGCCGGAGCCATTTTCATGACTACCGACGCCCACAAACATCCGCATAGAGGCTATAC
>LUGF01057093.1:82148-113544 GCA_001625245.1 Calycopis cecrops | reverse complement strand
GCGGAAAAATCGCTCATTCCTACGTGAAATTCAGTAATTATACTTCACCCGACGGATTTGCAAGAATTATAATATATAAAATACGTTTTGCTAACAATGTTGCGGGCATCAGCTATTTATACCAATAAACGCGCCAAATACGCCTGCAAAATTTAAACTTCAATGTCTATTTGTCAGATTTGCTGCAATAAAAAAAAATTAAAAAGGTAGACACTGAAGGTACGGTTTTTGTCGCTGTTTGATTTTAAATATTGTTTTTTACCACTTTTTGCAATATGGAAAAATAATTATAATTTAAAAATTATCGTCAAAAATGTTTGTTTTAATATAAATTGACTACTTGATAATTAATATGTAATTGATAAGTTGATAAAACAACAAAACGCCTTGGCTTTGACTATGAAATAATTTGCACCTACAGTACTACTGATACATATTATAGGTATAGATATTCTCGAATAACAAAGCGATAAGTCTTTATTATAATTTGTTACCATCAGAAACCAATTAGTAATGGAATATTATCGTCTTTTGTCAACTTCACGTAAGATGGAGCATGATTTACTAAGGTTGTCACTTTTAATGCTGTTGTAACAAAAGATAATTCATTGATAATATATTTTTAAGTGATAACGTCAAATCGACAAGCCGAACCGTGCCCAAATAAAAATAGTCTATCATAATAAGATACGGCCTACGTTACTTCCTGAAAATGAAAGAATGGGTAAAATTATTTTCAAGCTGACTGAAACACGCGTTGCTATGGCAACAAGGGGTAAGTGGTGACTGCTTAGAGGATAGAGGACCTCTCGCCTACATCGGAACGGCGGGATACGTTACATGCGGTTCGTACGATGTGTAGGTATGTAGCCGGTGACTCATGGAGGAGGAGAGGAAGAAAGAGGGCAAAGTATCTGTATAATTTCTATGCCTAAGGGCGTCGGTAGTCGTTTAAATGTCTCCAACTTCTAGCTTGCCCGATAAGCTATTAAAAGAAAAGGTAATGGGCTATTTTCCAAGGTTTCAAAAACCACTCCAGAATGTTTATCAGTGATCAAGGAACTAATACAATTTTATTTCGTTTTTAAGTCTGTTAAGTATTTATCTCAAATTTTAAAATAAAGATTCATAATTTATAAAATCCGCGAAAATGCTTCTTTAAGCAAAGTGGCGTCTTGTGACGTATTTACGAATAGCTTTGTAGCGTTCCGAAAATCACTCGTCGTAACCTGTCAAATGTCAAACAAATTCTAGAGGCGCATTCCGAAATGTTTGAACACTCCAGAATGTTTATCAGTGATTAAGGAACTTATACGAATTTTTGTTTTTAATTCTGATAAGTAAATTGTCTAAATGTATGGTAAACGTATAACCATTTATAATATGTTTAGCAAAAGGATGAGATGTTAGACTAAAGGCTGGTTATTATTTATTCAATGTCATTGTTTATGCAAAGTACCCTTAGATTCCTCCATTTCGCGGCTAAAAATAACATCTAAGGTAGGTAGGTTTCGTATCACTACATAGTATAAAAAAGTCACTTTTCACCATCTGTATGTCAGTATGATTATATCTTTAAAATTACGCAACACAATTTGATGGGGTTTTTTATTAGATATGATGATTTTATATGAAGGTTTATATGTATAATAACATATAATTTAATGTGTGCGAAGCCGCGGGCAAAAGTCTAGTTTCTTTATATTTATATACCTACACTACTGTAAATATAAAGCACTAGAAGTGTTCTACAATTTCACTAGCCTTAGTTTAATTCCTACTATAAATGGGCTTAGTTAACATTGTAAGAATTATTCAAATCGGAGCAGTACTTCTTGAGTTTAGCGCGTTCAAACAAACAAACTCTTCAGCTTTATATTAGTACTAGCTTCCGCCCGCGGCTTCGCCCGCGTGGATTTCGGACTTCAAAAATGGTGTTGTTATTATTATACATAATCTAATATTATACTGAAATATATAATATATTAAATATATACTTAATTTTTGCGTCAGTGAAAACAATTATATTATTAAGCAAGTTTGGATATTTTCAATAGCTTTCTGACTAGGACTATGACGTCTGACTCCGCATGCTCTAGCGCATGTAGCGTGGCACTACCTCTTACTGAAGCTAAGATTACATTAATTTTAATATAAAACTTTCGTAATTCTACAAACATTTGTTCCTTTTTGTATATCATCCAATATCAATTGGGATCTAACACAAGAGAAACCTCTTAATTGTGACTTTTTATAGTATAACGGAGCAAACGAGCAATCGGAGCCATTTTGCCATGGCTACGGACGCCCATAGACATCCGCATACAGATGTGTTATCCCCATTGAGTTATATGCACTACAACAACTCACTGGTTATCCCCCCTTCTCCTCCCCCCTCCACAGGCCTTTGAAAGTATCCTTACGAGTATGAACCCTAAAGACGACAAACGACAACTCGGCCATCTTTTTTGGAGATCACGCCCTGCGCAGTACATACTGTCTCGACCAGTGGTATCGAGTCTCCCAATAGAAGTGGTTTTACAAAAAACACGTGGGTAAAACAACAAGTTCTCGTATCTTATCAGTAGTAAGGTGGATGACATATTATGAGGTCTTCTCAGCTGTGGGTATACAGGGTATACATGGTGTGGTATAGAGGGTTAGTTTTTGGTCACCGGCCAAATTTTAAAATAAAGAAGTAAACATCATTACGAGTGTGTGTTTTTAAAAATATTATCGTCTAATTGTAATTTTGTTAAATAAAAAAAGATTTTAAATGGTCCTTAAAAATACATGGATCGTTGTTCCTACACGAAATGTATCGACTTCAAAGTCAAAGACACCGGGCTTTACGACACGCGAGCTAGATGCCACGTGGTGACAACGAAATATGCTTTTAACATTGAACAATTATTTTTTTATTATTTTTTATTTCATAAATCGGAAGTATTTTTGATTCCGAACCAAACCTGAAAATTTGGCTGTGACTAAAAACTAATCCTGTATATAATAGGCCGTACCCCAGAGCTGCCGTGGTGTTTAAGTCCACAAATATTGCTATTATAATATATTTTATTATTATAGAGGGTCAAACGAGCGATCGACGCCGTTTGGTGGCTAGCGCCTCCTATAACATTATTGCACTCTGTGCTATTTGGTGACTACCGATGCCCATTATCATCCGGATGTTATGCAGATGTGTTGTCCTCCTTCACCCATCCCCCCAACGGGCCACCGGCTACTCACAAGCCGCACGAAACTCGACAACACTGACACTACGCCGCCGCGGTAAATGTGAGCGAGAGGTACTTCCCCGGTCGTGCCGGCCCAATTCCTCTGCAATGCAGCATGGCACTACCTCTCGCTAAACTAGAAATCCCTACTACTCTACTCTCATTTCTCACAGTAAAGTTAATAAAGCGAGAAGGAAAGGAAAAAGAAGAAGAAGGTCAAAGCATCCATGTAACCTCTATACAGATGTTCACGGCCGTCGGCAGTCATAAACGACCTCCGACTGCTCGTTCGCTCCCTATACCATTATAAAATACACGTAATTACTACAATACATTCTATTATTTTTTATATCCGGCTATAATCATGATTAGTTCAAGATCAGAGAAAACTTCTCTGTTCTCTCATAAATGGGAATGCTCACTGCTATCTATTGTACAAATATTAATAAAAGAGAATTCCAGAGTTTTCTGAAACTATATTTTGTAGTTAATCTACTAAAGAATCACATAAAAATGTCAATAAATAATATTTATACCCAATACAATTGAGTTTCTCTTAAAACACTCTAATTTTATTTTAGTACACTAGTACACAATATATCTAATAAAAATCACTTACCCAGAGTGACCGGCGGAGCGGCCAAGACTTCCAACATCATGGAACTCACCAGCACAACTGCGATGATCATACTGTGTGTGTGTTTGACACTGAAAATGTGGAAAAACGTGAAAATGTGCGCGTGTTACAATAGGTCGTGCGTATTTGAGCGTATCGCTGATATGAACTTATCACACTCGTTAATCTTTAGTGATTATGTGGATATACACTTGCTGATGGTAGCTGTGACATTATGAAATATTTTGATTATCCAAATTAGCAACTTTTTATAGCATTAAGGGGGCAAATGAGTAGTTGGAGCCATTTTCATGTACGACGCCCATAGACATACTCATAGAGGCTATGCAGGTGCGTTGTCCTCCTCCCGCCTCCATGGGCCACCGGCTACACACCGCACGAAATGTCACCGCACTTTACGCCGGTGCAGTGTACCTTCCCGGTTACTAGAACACTATACTGTCGATGGCGTCATTATGACGAGGAAAGTTGGTTATCTGGGGCTTCTTTAGGCCAAGGTCTGGGGTCAAACAGTCTGCCAAAAAATTCTGATTACAATAATTTTGACTCTGCTTTGAGAGATATTGCATGTAGCTTGTCCTTGCATGTATCGTATCAAAAAATAGACTCTTCAGCGTACTTAACATTTTGCCCCCTTATATTAAAAAAAAATACCGAAATCTCTTTCATCTACTGCTTTAAATACTTTCAGTGAAGCATGTGATGGTTAAAATAGAAGTCCTAATGCATCACAATTTAAAAACAAAATATAATTACACGCATCAAATAACACGAAGAGTGTTATTCAATAAATTGACTGTTCATTGAATAACCAATAAAGGTCAACGGAAGGAAAAACATTAAACATGTTGATCTCGCGTATGTTAAATGAAGATCATTATAATATCTGGTCCTGCCTCCTGTTACACACCCGAGTGACGTCACAAAACGATTACATTCAACGTATGAAAGCAATAGTGTTTTGTTTAAACTAGCATAAACTTAATCTTATATTATATATATAATTTAAGATTAATTTTATGCTATGTTTAACTTAAGTATTATATCCCAGTTTGTTTATTAAATAAAGTAGAAATAAAAAATAAATTAAGCGTATCAAATTATGTAATACTAGATCGTATAAGTAATAATTTGAGATTGTAGATCTATATTTGTATTTTCGAATAATTTTCTACTTTAACATAAAATTGCTACGAACTGGGGCTTTAAAATATAGTCAAATATGGTCATTTTATAACCTATTTTATTTACATAATTATAGTTATTATACTTATTTCAAATATTTGAGCTTATGTTCCGGATTATAATTCTATAGTAATATTGTTGTTAGTTATTGGTAGATAAGAAAAAACTATAAATTAGCACGCAATTTTAAATTATAGAGTTTGCATAGATTTATTTTTTTATTATACACTAAACAATATTAATATAAAATTATATATTGTATATTTAGAACTATAAGAGAAGATATTAATTATTTAGAACTAATACTACTATAAGTACTGTATTGTATCCTGTATACTTCTAAATGTATGTTTTTAATTCTGTAAGGGTATATTTTTTGTAACTAGTGCAGTGAGATTCCGCAAATAAATATAAAGTATTATTATTATTATTATTTAAATTGATAACATTAAAAACACTTACGTAGAAACAACATTAAAAGTAGAGAAAAGTATTTGTAACACCAAAGCTTAGTCTTTCACAAGGCGGAGCTGACTGTGGGAGCAAATTTAATACGATGTATATATAGGTGTGTATGTAGAGCCATCTGTTACTGAGGTGAATCCCCCAGCCGAACACAAGGCGAAAAATCTGACATCTTAAATAAAAACCATAGGCGGTGTGAACGGACGTTTAAATTGATATAATAGCTTAGTAAAGATTTGAAATCGATTATATGCGGAATGTGGTTTTAGATATTTTTTATTAGTGCGTTTTAAGTGTAGATAATTTGAATTAACATTGCCATTGAATATATATTAATTTAAAGTGTCATTTTAAATTATGTATAAATCGAAATAAAATATGAGATGGATAACTGAGAGGTATTATTTTTTTTACTAATTACATAATATGCTGAGATAATTAAATATGAGAAGATATATTTCTGGTTTAAGTCCCGGATCTGACAAAAAAGTGTTATTTCCATTTTTAAGTCGGAAAGTAGGAAATATTACGACTACGAGTGCCTCTGATAGCATACTAAGCCTTCGGTCCCGAGTTTTCTCCCGTTTTATTTTGAATCGAAGTAGTAGAATAAGCGAAAAGGGAGTACACAATGCACTGTATATATCCTACACAGTTAGCAGTCTCTATAGATAATAAAGATGGCCATCGTAATAAAAATTCAGTTAGGACAATATTATTTATATATTAAGTAATATGTGAAGCAAAAACTTCGGGAACATTTGTACGAAAATTGCGCGGATGTAGGAGTATGAAGGCTGTCACACTTATAGCTTACGTGTAAGAGAAGTGCAGAACGCTAATATTTTTTAGTAATAATGTTTATTTAAGCACTTTAATTTAATAAATAAAACTTTACACACACGAACATGCATTTGACACATTATTATGTAAGAGACACGTGTCTAATTAATGAAGAGGTTTCTGTCTTTTGGAAGGGTCGACAATTTTACATAAATCGTTATTCTCTACTACGACATAAATTGTTTTCCGTAGTTACGATGACATGACATGTCATAATCAATAAGTTGTTCGTACGCAGACGAGTTGTTTGATAGTGTTGAGTTTTAACTGACTGCATGTTATTTACATCTTTTTATCCTATGTGCATGATTTCAAATGGAACAAGTTCTTTCCATTCCTATTTGCAGAAAGTAAAAGAACTAAAGTCAGAATCTGTTTGAGCTCAATAGATTAAAATAACTTACATTTACTACTACGTACGTACGTTAGTAATATTAATTCAATGGTCACAATATGATATTTATTTAGTTTTTAATTACAAAAAAATTCGAGTTCGAGTTTCGATCTTCGCGGGATCACTAGTCAGAATTATTATTCATTATTATTATATTAGATAACCATTAAGTAAAAACCATAATATATTTTATTAAATAGGTTTTTTTAATATATTTTAATGAATATTATATATTGTAGAAATAAATTAAACTATTAACATGTTCAGACGTATTTAGATAAGAAATAAAATAGTCCCAAAGTGTTCCAAATGGGCTCGAAGTTTTTGAGTCATCATCATATTTATTGTATTATTATCATCATCATCGTCCCAAGGTCATCCACTGCTGGACACAGGCCGCTCTCCTAAGGTACCATGGGTTACGGTTCTTGCACTCGAAGGTCCCCGCCACTTTCCAAGTCGGCAGTCCACCGGATTCGTCAATACTCCGTCTTCTGGTATGAGGCATTTAGAACTTTTCTCCCCCGACGTTTATCTGTTCTCCGAGCAACATAGTCTTCTCATTGCCAATTCGCCAAGTTGATTGTTCAAGATGGGTTCAAGGTTAAAATATTAATTGAATGCTTTTAATCAATTAATGGCGAAGACTAATTGCTTCATCATCAATGTTTTTTCTGTTTGTTTTTTTTTAATCGTGATTTTGATCATTTTTAATTCATGGATGCTTACAACTCTACTACAGAAATCCACAGAAAATAGGATATGATATAATAAAAAGATAAATAATTTGTAAATAATGTCTATATTGAGAAAGGGGTAGTGTCGTACTGCATGGGCCGGGGATTAGAATAGAGGTACCTCTAGCTCAAAAGGTATGGCTGTAAAGTGACAGTATGGCTGTTGTACCTATATCGCCTGGTTACTAGTTTCTTTAGCGAATATCTATGGCCTTGGTTATCACCAAAAGGCTATACTGTTTGGTCGTCCCTTATCCTATAAAAAAAAAAAATAGACAATGTAAAAACAGGATATTTGTAGGTAATCGTATTTATCATGCTTTTCAATATTTAAAAAGTAATAAAAGTACACATACATACCGGGGATGAAGCAGAATTTAAATCTATATCTCAATCTATACTAATATAATAAATTGGAGTAGTTTCTGATTGTCTGTTTGTTTGAATGGGCTAATCTCAGGAACTAAAACAAGCAACAATTATTTGAAAAATTCTTATTGTTTGTGAAAGCTACATTCTTTTTCATTCCTTTTCGTAGTGTAGGTACTTGGGTATGGCCTTTAGTAATAGAGAGAAAATTAGTAAAAAGTACCTTTTAGGTAGTAGCTGAATACTACAAAATTGTTTTTTGTTGAGGGATACATTACCATTTTGTGTTTGTGTACTATGTATTAGAGTTCAAACAAAATGTTATTGGATTTTTTTCAATAGACCAACAGTACCTACCTTTACCTTTTAATTTAAAAAAAACAGTTTCCTGTGAAGGTATTTGCCGACACTGTAAATATAACCCGGTCCCAGACCTTCAAACGTCCCCTTAAATCTACACCTGTATAGGAATTACGTATTTTTATAGCATAAGAGGTATACGAGCAGTCGGAGCTATTTTCATGACTACTAACGCCCATTCACTTCGCATAGAGGCTATACCTACAGATGCGTTGTTCTCTTCCCGCTCCTTCCACCACCGGTTACCGGTATCTCCCCGGTCGTGCCGGCCCAATTCGGCTACACAAATATTTTCTCATGGCCCCACTATATTTTGCTTTATCTATCCAAGTGTGGAAAAACTTAACATACTCTAATACGACGAAACAAAAAGACCAAAAACGTTGTATCTACAAGTCTACTCATGGTGATTCAAAATATTAAATAATATGCGAGTGAACCCGCGAGGTGAGCATAGTTGTTTTATTCAGATATGAGGCCACGTTGCACCAAGCGTGAAGCTGCCATTACTTATGTGCGTCACTGCAGAAGTATTAAGTTGTACCCTATGATTATGAATATAATAAATGCAGAGCGTGGCGTTATGAGTTTAGAACATTCTAGAAGTACTCGCTGGTGTACCTAAAGTATTTTTTTACAGTTAGGTATCCACGGGGGTGGAGGAAGGAGGGCAGCGCATCTGTATAGCCTCTATGCGGATGTCTATGGTCGTCGGCAGTCATGAAATGGCTCCAACTTCTCAGTTGCCTCCCTGTACCATAAAAAAAGTAAGACCCATTTTGCTAGCAACGCTAATAGCCATCCGCATAGTCCTTATACAGATGTGATTCCCTCCTCCCTTGTAATATTCTTTTTCATATATTTATAGGCGCAAAAGAGCAGTCGGAGCCATTTTCATAACTACCGACGCCTATAGATACCCTCATAGACGTTATAGGGTTGTGGTATTCCCAGCTGAGTACCACAAGCACCAACTGAGTGGTAACCTTTTCAGGGCTTTGTTACACTGTTGTGCATAATCCAGTGTTGTAGTTTCGCTTGTCTTGTATTTTTGTTTTGCTTAATTTTTATCTTTTATTTTTTGTGTTGCTATTTTAAGTTTGTATCGTTTTTCTTTTATGTTTTTTCATTGTAATTACTGAAGACCTGAATAAAGTATTTTCTATTCTATTCTATTCTATTATACAGGTGCGATGATAAAAAATGTCCTCTCCTTCCACGGGTCACCAGCTACCCACATACTACACTAAACTCTACAGCTCAGATGTCACTTCACGCCGGTATTGCGCAAGCGAGAGGAGCCGCTGCAACTCGGCTGCATGCAGCCGGCAGCGTGGCACTACCTCTTGACACAATATTTTTTTTTTTTTTATGATATAGGAGGGCAAACGAGCAGCCGCAGCCATTTTCATGACTACCAACGCCCACAAACATCCGCATAGAGGCTATATAGATGCGCTGCCCTCCTTTCTCCTCCCACCTCCATGGGCCACCGGCTACTTACACACCGCACGAAACGCGACAGCACAGCTGTCACTTTACGCCAGTCTCGTGTAAGCGAGAGGTACCTCCCCGGTCGTGCCGGCCCAATTCGACTGCATGCAAGCATGCAGTGTGGCACTACCTCTTGACACTATGCTTATCTGCCCCCAATGAAAAATAACCTTTGCGGCCACGTGTTGTTATGTTACGATATCATGTTTGGTAATTCACTCCTTATCTGTAGATTACTTCATAAATGAATGAGGATTTCATTGAATATATCGCTGTTTTTGAAGCATACTGTTGTAACTCAAAATGAGTGAATTTTTCAGTAAAGCAGTTTGCAGCTTTTTTTAATTTTCTTTTTAATTTAAATAAATTATAAAATAAATAATAAATAATAAAATAAAATTCACAGTTCATAGTGTATATAGTAGTGTATCCTAAACACAAAATATAGTACTAAAAACTTAAAAAAAACAATCAAACTGCTGTACTGAGAAATTAGTGAATTTCTCTAACTCATTTTGAGTACACACCTGAAAATAATAATTCACTTTGTTTTCTTTCTTCCCTTCTTTAGTTCTCTAGTTCTAAGCAGCGTAGTATTTTATGATTGTGTAAGAAGACGAGCAGACGCAGCCTCCTGATGACGCCCATAGACATCCGAATAATTACTATGAAGATGCGATGTCCTCCCCAATAAATCAACGGAGATACAAGTTGCAAGCTGTACGCGTTACAAGCTGTACGACACTCGCATCGGGCATGCCAGCATAATTCAAGTGTAATGCAGTATACCTACCTTTTACTAAAAATACCTGTGTTTTTGAAGTAAAACTTCTATACGAGCGCTTAACATGGAGAACGCAGGATGGCGTTACAAAAATCACACATCGGACCAGGCCAACGGAAGTTGTCATTCAAATTCAAAATTCAAATTCGATTTAAGTGAAACTTTTTTGTACTTAAAAAATAAATAACCAATGACATGTTATGTCATTGTTACTACGGTAAGGGATTTGTGAATTAAATCAATAATTAAGTTTTACTTCAGTTGTGTGGTCTTTTAGTTTCTCAGTACACACTTTTTTTTATTCTAGAGGTAGATCGTACCTAAGTCGTAGTTGCGGAAGATTTCGTTTGAAACTGTCTACATGTCAATAAAAAACTAAGAAGTGATTGACGCGGTGGATTTGACCTCGCTCTGGCGAAACTTAGAGGTCATACAGACCTTAATCTGCTAAACTTCCTTACGGAATTCCGTAAGTCCAGTTGAGACAGTAAATTACAAATGTTTACACATCTTGCATACGTAGTGGATATTACAGATACTATCTTGACTTGATATCAGAGTTAACAAAGAAGAGCTAACTTCCCATGTACGTAAGGTACAAATAATAAATAGAAAATGGAGAAGAGTATCGTCTATAACAGTCTTACCACATACATCTTAATCTTACTAATATAATTAGTAAGAGGTAGTGCCACGCTGTATGCTTGCATGCAGCCGAATTGGGCCGGCACGACCGGGGAGGTACCTCTCGCTTACACGAGACCGGCGTGAAGTGACAGCTGTGCTGTCGCGTTTCGTGCGGTGTGTAAGTAGCCGGTGGCCCATGGAGGTGGGAGGAGAAAGGGGGGCAGCGCATCTGTATAGTCTCTATGCAGATGTCTATGGGCGTCGGTAGTCATGAAAATGGCTACAACTGCTCGTTTGCCCCCCCTATACCATAAAAAAAAAAATATATAAATGCGAAATTTTGTATGTTTGTTTGTTTGTTTGTTACTTCTTCACGCAAAAACTGATGGACCGATTTTCATGAAATTTGACACACACATAGAGGGTAGCTTGGATTAACACATAGCATAGTTTTTATCCTAAAAAGATGTTTCTATGGCATCCCATGGGATGATTTTCTATTTTCCACGGGATCGGAATTTATGCGGGTGAAACCGCGGGGCGCAGCTAGTTACAAAATAAGACAGAGCCAGCCCTGCGTCTTATCCGAGTGTGCGATCGAGACAGACTGTTGATTGAATAATAAAGTATTAAATTTCAAAAAAAAAATTACTTGATGAATTGAATAATAGAAAATTGTGTATGCCAATGGCAAAGTATTATTGCGCCTAATTCCAATACTTTTTATTTGATGATTATTATCAGTTAATTTTAACCATTCTGTCACTAATAGAAAGCTTTTTTTTCGCTGGGAAAATGCTTTTAGGCACCGTCCAACCGGCTCTGGGTGAGCCGGAAGGGTGTGTCGGACTCCGCATGGGGCCCCTACCGACTAAAAACCACAGCGAGAGCCTTCGGCCGCTTTGGTGGAGTGCCCCGGATCTATCAGCAACAGGGCACTCACTAATAGAAAGCTACGTTATCAAGAAGTAACAGGCTATGTTTTATAACAATTCAACAAGTTTTGCTTTTGCCCCCCAAGGAAGTGGGCACGGGTTTAGTTTCTATTAAAGGTAAAAGAAAACTGCTCTTTACATTAATTTTTCGTTATATTTTTTTTAACTTGTCCTGGCGTGAAGTGGTCCCACTTGGATATGATGTCCATGAGTCTGGCCCCAGGGCACTCGGTGGCCATGGCCTGCTGGTGCCCTATCAGCTTGTACGAGGGGCTGATCACACCCTTACTGATTCCGTCCTCGATCAAGGCTCTAGTCGCCTCCAGCATCGCCGCCGGGGGTTCGTCAACTGGAACAAATTTATTTGTTTAGTTACCGGTCGTATATTCTATAGGTGCCTGGTGTCTAGGTGTAAAAATGCTGTTTTGTAGTCTAAGTGGGCTGAAAAGAACGGAAAAGTACCTCTCGCTCACATGATGCCTGAAGTGACAGGATTTCATGTGGTTTATAAGTTTTCTCCACCTGGATAGTTATGGGTGTCGGTTCTCATCTTAAGGCTACACAATTTTTCGATTGCCCCCTATAATATAATAAAGGAAAGTTTTCCTCGACCACAATATACTTAATATTAAACTTTGCAAAGCATTGCAGCATTTAGTACTTTACATTACTGTATTCCTAGTACCTTCAGGTACCTTCATCACTGCTGGACGCAGACCCTCCATAGAGCAAGTAATAATAATGTCCTCCTAATCGAGTTTCGACTACAGTGGTCATGTCTATAGCTGTCTATAGGGATCAAGCTTCTAGACTGCCACGCTAACTGAAATGTGAATCTGAATGTGAATTTTCGTTTGTACGTATGATATGACATGTCATTGTCTTTTGCTTAGTGTTTTGCTAGCACTTAATTCCTAAAATGGCGAAAGTGCGGCCTCTATGTTATCTGCACGGTCCCTATAGTGGCCAGCCAACTGACTACTAAATTACTTTACCAAGAAATTAAAAATCATGAAAGATGTCAAACCTTTCATGATTTCAGTGAGCACCAATATGGATTTTTAGAAATTCAACACCTAATGGGGTGAAATAGGTTTTTTTTTTTTAATAGTACAGGGGGCAAACGAGCAGTCGGGTCACCGAGATGATGGTGTTTTCCGACGCCCACAGACATCTGCAACACCAGGAGTTTTGCAGTTGCGTTGCCGGCCTTTAAGATGAGAGTGGGTGGGTAAAGTTCATTAAACATCGCTAGTTAATGTATATAATGCGTATGTATGTGTGTGTACCTCTCCAGTCGCCGATGAGACATATGCCCACGCTGCGGCTGTTCATGTGGCCGGCGTGGATGCCCACCCACTCCCAGCCTCTGCCCTCGTACACCCCGCCCTGGTTGCCCACGCAGAAACTAAAACAAACATTTAAGATAAACACACGATCTAATGACTTTTAAAAATACTAGTTGTACACTGCACGCGTGGCGCCATCTATCAAAAATTGTTCCTACCAACTCAGAAACCTATACAAATCAATATTTATAAAAATAACAGATGGCGATAGCCGTCGCCAGACAACACATAAATGTTATTGTATACCGTTAGATGTCACCAAAATGCATTAATGTTTATTTCATTTTTTGAAAATACACGTAATTGTTAACGTTTTTACGGCACTGTCTGAGTGCCAGTCTTATAACATAAAAAATATGGACCCTGCTACCTCCTCCTCACTAATACCACTTAAATAACCTACCCTCTAATAACTCCGGGAGCCCTCAAACCGCATTAAGCACATATGTCACGTTCCGTCGGTTCCATGTGAGCGAGAGGTACCTCCGCAGTCGTGCCGGCTATCTAAAATAAGCTATAGTCTATACTAAAAAAGCTTGAGCATACTTCCAGTATGGATGTTATACAATGACGTCAAAACTACTCTACAGATATTGATGAAACTTGCCAATAAGCTACATCAAAACTTGGCAACAGATTTTGCTGTAACTCATATACCAGAGTAACACGGGGTTTACAAAAATACTAACTGTTTCACGTGGTTTTGTAGCACGGGTTGAGCGACACTGATAGTGATCTATGTACCGTAATACGTACGCCAGTGACAGGAAGCTATTATATATTTACTATTGTGTGAAGTGTTTGCTATTATCGCCACTTGATTGAGACATAATCGCTAAATAAATAGGTGCGCGAGTAAGCAAATACTACCTTGACCGGTATAAAGCCATTATACTAGCTGCTCGCCGCGGATTCACTCGAGTTTAAATATATCGATTACTATCTCGAAGAGGTAAAATGAAAAATATTTTTTTTTGAAAAAGTATTTTGTTTAACTATGAGGGAGCAAACGAGCAGTCGTATTTTTATGACTACCGACGCCCATAGACATCCACACAGACGCTATACAGGTGTACAGGTGCGTACACACCGCCTTTCGCTTACACGACACCGGCGTAAAATGACAATATGACACAGCATAGATTAAAAAAACGTCAATTGAAAGTACCGCTGCGCAGTAAAACATTAGAGGGCGATAGCGGAGCTCAAATTACAGACGGGGAAGTACCGGAGTGTCATTTTAGCGTGTTAATGAGGCTGTTGCGGTCGATGTGTTAGTTCCGGGATATGGAGGTGGGGGGAGAAACGAAGGCAGCAGCTGTATGGCCTCTATGCGGATGTCTATGGGCGTCGGTAGTCATGAAAATGGCTCCGACTGTTCCTTTGCCACCCCATAGTCTATAGCATAAAAAAAACTTATTTTTACTCCATAAGTGGTTGTCCTCCTAGCAGCTAACAATCGGATCCTTATAACGCCTTCTGCGCATTATTGTTAACCTTCCCTCCTACCTCTCCATGGGCCACCGGCTACTCACACACCGCACGAAACGCGACAGCACAGCTGTCACTTTACGCCGGTATCGTGTAAGTGAGAGATAATTCCCCGGTCGTACCGGCACTTACTATGGCACTCTTACTATCCCTTGCATGGGTAGCAATTATAAACCACTACAAAAATAACGTGTTTGTATAAAAGATTAATACACCAAACGTTTTTTCTTGGTGTTTTTTTCTCAGCTGTTCTACAGGTTTGACTAGTTTTGATGATATCGATTTGCCGTATCTAATTTTGTCCAAAATTACCTTTTTCTGATCAGTCCGGTAAAGTTATCAAATATTGATGAGTAAGTCTTTACTAACCACTAATATATAACCGGAATTTGCATAAAAACTAAACCTACTTCAAATGGCTCAGAATTAAGGCCTACAAATATAACATGAAAGTAATTTTATGACCAAGAAGACAGATACATTGGCGTTAAAGGCTTTTACCGTTGGTGAGTCGAATTCCATTCGGTAATTTTACTAATCTCATTAGCAGAATCAATGATTTTTGATATGATTGTGACATCTATATGTACCACATTTTTGCAAAATAAAGAATTTGAATTTGAATTTGAATTTGAAGTAAAACTTCTATACGCGCGCTTGATTTGGGGAGTAAGCTGGCGAGAGCGTTACAAAAATCACACATCGGGCGAAGCCAATGGTAGTTGTGTTTGAGTTCAAACTCAAAATTCAAATTCGATTTAAGTGAAACCTTTTTGTATTTAAAAAATAAATATCGTAATATGACATGATGTCATTGTAACTAATGTACAAAATCAATAATTCAGTTTTACTTCAGTTGTGTGGTCTAAAGCACACACATTTTTATTTCTCTCACATTAATTTTAACTTTTATTAGTAAAGAAAATGTTCCCTAGTTTTCATGATACTGACTTAAAATATAGCTTTTCTGTCACGTTTCTTGCGGTGTGTGCTTAGCCGGAAAGCGCAATTGTATATTATGCGGATGTTGAGTTAAACTTAATAACTTAATGGCTCCAATAATTGCCCGTTTGTGTTTTGCGAATATAAATTTTAATAAGAGGTAGTGCCTGCACGCATGTAGCCGAGTTGCGCCGGCACGACCGGGGAGGTACCTCTCGCTTACACGAAACCGGTTTTAGATGACAGCTGTAATGTCGCGTTTCGTGCGGTGTGTAAGTGGCCCGTGAAGGGAGGGCAACATCTGTATAACTTCTATGTGAATTTCTATGGGCGTCGGTAGTCATGGAAATGGCTCCGATTGCTCGTTTGCCCCTTATCCTATGTCGGCAATGCGCATGTGATGCCCCTGGTGTTGCAAGCGTCCATAGGCTAAGGTAACCACGTACCATCAGGTGGGCCGTATGCTTTTTTTGCCACCATCGTAGTATAAAAAAAAAAACAAAATTTTACAAAAAAGAAAATGACAGGATAATCTTGCGGGACTGCTGGTCAACAAAATGTACTTACTTGTAGCCTATATCCCCCCAGCCGAGACTGTTGTGGTAGTCCTGCATGGACCGCATGTCCGCCATGCACTCCTCGGTGGACTTGCAGGCCGCCGGGATGGCCGTGTGGTGGATGACCACGTAAGACACCGGCGTCTGCAGCGGCCGCTGGTCAGTAGAGGGCTTCGCGCCCCAGTCTGATCTTGTGTACAATTTGTATTCTTCAACATCTGCGAAATTCATTTGCTTTTATTGCGTCACTAGCTGTGCCCCGCGGTTTCACCCGCGTCTAATTTCTAAGAAAACCATATAAATTTATACACCCTATTTCACCCCCTTAGGGGTTGAATTTCTAAAAATCCTTTCTTAGCGGATGCCTACGTCATAACATCTACCTGCATGCCAAATTTCAGCCCGAATCGTACAGTGGTTTGGGCTGTACGTTGATAGATGGCTATCATTTGCCAAAGAGCTGTTTGCCAATTGGCTTACACAAAGAAAGGTCGTTGAAGGGACAAGAGCACTCCTAAAGTACACGGCCGGACGAATTTAGCAAGATGCTGGTAGAGCTGTCCTTGGGGATAGGTGTCTAATACCACCATGTAGAACAAGGATAGGCTTTGATACAAGCACCACGGCGTTCAATGAAAATGCCGGTTCGGGTGTTGGTATGCATCCCATCCTCCCCAATGGGGCACCGGCTACTGCCGTATCATGCGTGCGAGGACATCTCCCGCCCGGCCGAAACAGCCTGCAACTCACTAGCAATTTCTACATATCTATAAAATGCTATTAGCTACTTAGACTAGCTAACTCTAAGTACTTAATTGCCTTTTATCAAAGTGAAGAGTATGCAAGAAGCAATAAACAATAATTTTGAAAAGCACTTACGATAAGGCGATAATTAGAAATATTTATACTTATATTATAAAGCTTAAGTGTTTGTGTTCAACGCCGTAATCTCAGAAACTACTGATTCGATTTGTGGACGGACGACTGGAATACTTTCAGACTTAGATAGTCCATTTACCAAGGACAATTGTAATATAAGTAAGTAGATATATTTTTATAGTATAAGGGGGGCAAACGAGCAGTAAAGTCCCCTTAATGACCAGCAGACCACGCAGATGCGTTACCCCCCCCCCCTCCTCCTCCCTACCCCAATGGCCACGTCAAATAACCACCAATAAACCACCACGCTTTAACAAATGGTAGTGCAGTATGTGGGTTGTGCTAAAGAAGTAACAAAAACACATAAATCAAGTTTTCTCGATTCGCACGGTTTTTGAGTAGCCGGTGGCCCATAGGAGGGAAGTGGACGGCGACGCATCTGCGTGGAAATTGTGCGGATGTCTATGAGCATCGGTAGTCATCAGAATCCTCCGATTGCTCGTTTGTCCCTCTATACTATAACAAAAAGTTATTGTGTGAACACCGCTGTTATTTACTTACAGTTCACTAAGTTAGTATACTTCTATAAACATGAATAGTAAAAACAATAGTACGATACGATTGCGATTTCTTATCACATCTAGTGACCGCTCCAAAACCCGACCCTGACCTTAGATAGCTGGACAAAAACAAACTATCGACTATTACTATTACACCAATAATAATAGAATACATTAGTACGTCCAGAACTTAGTAATAACATTTGTATGAACATATCCATAGAATCTTTATCTAATAGGGCAAAGAGGAGAGATTTTTTGTTTACCTACGTCGAATCCAACACTACTGGACTAATATAAACCATTCTTTCTCTAATAGACAACTATATCAAAAAGTAACAGACTATATTTTATTTTTGGCGTACAACGAAGTAAGTACATATGGGCTAGTGATTTTTAAGTCGTCAAACATATAAATGTTATTTTCTCATATGTAATAAAAATTTACACATTTTTTGTTTCACTAAGTCTTTATTAAATTAAACTAACAATATTACTAATACAATAAACTATTTAAACTGTAAAATTAATATTTATGTATACATTGTATCATTAGAATACAAAATTAATGTTTATTTCAAATAACACAAAGACAAAAAAATAATCAACATAAAAATAAAATTCACTCACCATTTCTTGTAGGAAACCCCTTCACAACTAAAATACCTAACAAATACACAAAGATTCGGAACATATTTGATTTATTTGTGTAAATTAATATAACGTTCTTAATTTAAATTTTGTAAATTAATATCTAATATTCGTTTGTAATATAAGTTTCGTAAATTAATATCTTATATTTAAGTTTACTGATATTCTCTGCGGATCACAGAATAAGACTAATTGCATATCATCGAGCGGTTGTATATAAGGCGAGTTGTGTTGCGGCGGTAATTTCCCAGGCTGAAAGTGAATGAAAACGATCAGGGGCAGGGAACTTACATTATCTTAGTATCTTACATCATGATAAAATATTGCATGCATGTGATTTTTCGCCTTTGTTCTTTATTTAAAGGGGAGAACCTATAAGGGGGACAATGAGCAGCCGGAGCTATTACCGACGCCGTCCGATGCGTTGTCCCCCTTTCCCTCCCCTCCGTGGACCACCCACACGCTGCACAAAACATGATATCACAGCTGCAACTTCACGTCGGTATCGCTTAAGCGAGAAGACCCCCCTGGTAGTGTCGGCCCAATTCGGCTGCATATACATGCACGTTTAGCATGCATGCGCATGCAACGTGGCACTTCCTCTTTTTTCTTTTTACATAAGGGGACAAACGAGCAGTCGGAGCCATTTTCATGATTACAGACGCCCATAGACATCCGCACAGAAATTATACAGTTGCGCTGCCCCCTTCCCTCTTCTCACCGATTGCTACACCGCACGAAACGGGACACCACAGCTGTCACTTTACGCCGGTATCGTACTTTACGCCGGTATCGTGTAAGTGAGATGTACTGCCCCTATGACTGCCTGTTTTTTTATTATTTGCTATCTTACTTAATCTTCTCACTCTTACTCTTCTTTCGCTTCCTCTTTACTCTTCTCCCACTACAAACGACTCTTTTACTTTTACTTCAAATTAAATCAATATATTTTCGTGTTTAATGCTTAACACGTTATGTGTATGTGTATATGTATTAAAGTTAAGTGTAAGTAGCCGGTGGCCCATGGAGTTGGGAGGAGAAAGGAGGGCAGCGCATCTGTATAGCCTCTATGCGGATGTTTGTGGGCGTCGGTAGTCATGAAAATGGCTCCGGCTGCTCGTTTGCCCTCATATATCATAAAAAAAAAAATATGTATTAAAGTTAAAATTCAAAACATTTGACACCTCCAAACGAATAAAGCGGTAAAGGCTATTACAACAATATTTCGTGTTTTTGAATTTTTGTAATCTACAAGGTCTAATATCTCCTATTTTTTTTTCTTAATTTGGTGAAAATATAAGAATTAAACCTTTATTCGCTAGAGAAGTTAAAAAAGATAAAACTGTTAAGAACGCTCACGTGTGATTCAATAAGGTACAAAATATGTCATACCTAGCAGCAACGGCTATTTTCACTTTATTCACGTTAAAATAATAATTTCGGCTAATAAATAAAAATATAAATGCTGTTGTCATATCACATTACCTCACACGTAGATGAATAACCTTAAGTCGTATACTGTTGGTAAACGGTCTTACATAAGAACAATTTACAGCGAATAAAGCGGTAATAGATGTTTACCATCATGATATGAAATTCACATATTCGTATTACACTTTTTTACAAATATCCTCAATATTCCTTCTTGTTATTTGTTTCTAATTTTATTTAACTAATATTAAAAAAATACAGCCATAGACACCTCAACCAGCTTAATCGGAAAATGGTAAATTAAGTTACAATTTTAATTTTTTCCTGAAAACCTGTGTTTTTGATATTACAACTTTATTCGATTGGGTATACGAGTTTCTTTTAATACATGGCCGATTATGACTATCAAACTTCTAGTATATTATATAATGACGTAGTAGTTATTTATTAAGTATCTTGTGTTCGAAGCAAAGGCATTAAAATGTACATTAAATTCCGTGACTTTAAAATGCCACGGCATTTTACAAGTATGGATATAATCGTCATAATCACCCGTTTTGACACGCCTTGCTAGGGTTACCAGATGGGTGGGATTCGCCGGGATTGTCCCGACATTCCCAGTCAGAAGTCGTCCTGAAAAGAAGAAGAAAGAAAAGAAGAAGAAGTCCCGAAAAAAATATCCAAAACAGAAATTTTAAGGAAACAGAGTAGAAGCATGATTAGTAAGTCTTTAAATTAAATTATAAAATTCTACGCCTTGATCAGAAATAATTAATAATAGTATTTTTGGCCAGACCCCTTCCATAACACATTTTTTTTAAATTTTGTCCAAATATTTTAGTAATCTAATCTGGCAACCCTACCGCTAATAATGTTCAGCGGACCAATGTAATTTATTTATTTATTTATTTATTTATTTGTACTTAACGAACTAATGTCCTATTTACACAAACAAGTGGGTTTTATAATTAGCTGAAGCTGAGGATAAGTTTAACTTAATACAGAAATGTTAACAGGATGTAAGTATTTTCTCCGCAATTATTCTAAAGAGGTCGATATCTTTTGATTCTAAAATATCATAATCTAGCTCGTTAACTAGCACAGACATCCTTGTCATTGGATTATTTCTAGTGTAAGAAGAACCATAATAATTGATATAAAATGTCGGTTTGTGTCTAGTGTTCGATGAAGGTACTCTAAAGTTAAGTTCACCGAGCAGCGCCGAACAGTCTAGTTTGCCATTACAAAGCTTAAATATAAATTTCAAGTCCTGAGATTTGCGTAATGATTCTAAGGTAGGAAAATGGAGAGTGTTCGCAATTTCAACGTAGTCATGAGTTATGAAAGGGTCAGGTATGTTCATCCTCGGCGCAATCATTCTGTAAAATTTATGCTGCACTGTTTCCATTGTTTTGGAATGTTGTTTTGAAATGGGTGACCATACCACTGAAGCAAAAAGAAGTATAGGTCTAACTAGAGAAACATAAAGTGTTTTCAATACCTGAGGTGACTTAAAGTCCGCACAAGTTCTTCTAACAAAGCCAAGTTGTTACATAGCTTTATTTACTACTTGTTTTCGATGCGAGTCAAAAGTCAATTTTTCGTCGAAGATTACACCCAAATCTCTGATCTCACTGACAAGTTTTAAAGGAACGTTGTTGATGAAATATTCGTTATCAATTATTGCCAACATTTATTCGAGTTTAGATTCATGTCATTGTCTTGACACCAACGGTATAGGCTGTTTAAGACATTTTGCAAAAGTACAGCGTCGTCTCACGAATTTATACGTTTATAGATTTTAAGATCATCGGCGAAAAGTAGAAATTGTGTGTCAGTGAAAACTTTCTCAATATCGTTTATAAAAATTATAAATAATAAGGGGCCTAGGTGAGAACCTTGAGGAACTCCAGAAAGAACTTCTATTTGATGGGATATATAGTTTTTATAGTTACCTCGTTCTGTTCGATAGGTAACTTCTAAACCATTCTAGCAATATTCCGACAATGCCAAACGTCTCGAGTTTGGTCAAAAGTATAGACGGATTTACGATATCAAATGCTTTGCTAAAATCAGTATAAATACTGTCTACTTGAGATTTATCGTTAAGTGCGTTTAGTATGTAGTTGGTGTAGATACATAAGTTAGCTTCTATGCTTCGATTTTCTACAAAGCCGAATTGATTTTGAGACAAATATGGCCGGATTAACAATTTCAGTTTATCGGTGATCAAAGATTCAAATAATTTCGGTAGCAAATTCATGACTGAAATTGGGCGGTAATTATTAATAAGCTTTTTATCTCCTGATTTAAAGATTGGTATAACAAAGGCAGTTTTCCAGACTTCTGGAATTACACCTTCTGAGAGGGATTTATCAAATAAGATTTTTAAATAGTAAGAGAAGAAAAATTTACAGTTTTTGAGTACTACTGCAGGCACACCGTCAGGACCAGCTCCCTTTCTCGTATCAAGAGTACTCAGTTTATCGAAAATCTCAGAACTTGAAATGTGTAGTTTGTTCAAATATAGCTGACTTTGATCCTCCAAGACCTTTGAGTCGGCTCTACACGGAGCCTTATAAAAAGTTTTGAAATAACTCGCAAAACCATTAACAATACTTTCTCCATCGTTAAATACTTCATCTTGAAAGAACATAATATTTGGAAGACCCTTGTCCGTTCTGTGCGAGTTTACCAAAAATAGTTTGGGTCATCTATCACAGATTGTTCGACTATACTACTGTAAGAGCTGTAGTCGCGTATTGCTAGTGTTTTATGTGTGTGTATACAATTTTTTAATTCTTGGCTGTACCAATAAGGAAAACTTGATTTCACAACGCGTTTTTTAGGAACAGCGGCTTCAAAACAATAAGCTATTGTATTATAAAAAATCATAACACTTTCTCCCACTGGAGCAGATGAAAAATCAGCACCACTCAAGCTATTAAATAACAGATCGGAAAGTAATGCGTAGTCAGCAGAGTTAAAGTCGTAATAGTACTCGTCATAACTCAAATTAGTGTCCTCACAAATACTCAGTTCCACGACTAACGTTGGATGATGACTATCTATATTCACAAGACTTTCCGATGCCATATAACACTTTTTATCATTGCAATTTGTAGAGACTAGATCAAGCGTACCTAACATTGTTAAGATTTCTAATATGGTTAATTTGATATAAGTTTAATAAGCTAATTGTATTTTCAAGAATACACGAGAAATTGACAAGACGGTTGCCAGCAGTAATGTTAGAGTTAAAAGTTGAATAACTAGCATGCTCCCCGTCGTGCCACTCGAGATTCGGTAGATTGTAGTAATTGCATAAGTGTTATGCGGAGTAATGCCCTGTCATCCACAAAAACTCACGAACACGACAGCATAGCTGTCCCTTCCCACCAAGATGGTGGCTTGAGTGCCTGTATGAACCCCGAGGCTATGCCGGACAGGCTTAGGAGAGGCCAAACTATGGCTGGTTTAATTCGGTTCCAATGCAGCATGCCACTTACTAAATTGCATTTTAACTTAAACTATACTTCGACTTTGTCTTAATAGATATTAAGAAACACATATTTCAAACTCTTGCATATAAATTGTTTCATCATCTGATTAATATTGTCTTCAACTATATCTAAAGTACATACCAAACTCTTTCATATAAACTATTTCATTATCTGATTGACATTGTCATAGAATGTAAACAGTGCGTAAATAATTGATGATCACATAATATGCGCGTCAGTATTCCGTCAACAACAACGACACATCTTCGCAAACACACCTTCCCAAAAACGCAGAGAGAACTTTAAAATTAGCGTAAATATAATTTTGACATTTTTTTATATATGTAGTATAAGGGAGCCAACGAGCAGTTGAGCCATTTTCATAACTGCGGATAATGCTCGTATCTCTCGTACGTAACGATGTTTTATTTTATTTTTGCAAACAACATCACCACAGAGATTTTATTAGATGGACTTTGCTGAGGAGTTTACAGATGTAACCAGCTGGCTACGACGACCGGCTGGGGCAGTGGTACAGAGCCCGGATAAGAGAAGCATGTTGCGGCAGAAGTCGCGGGTTTGAATCCCGCCTAGGTTTATATATGTATTATATGGTTTTCTTTAAAAAAAAACATCAGTAAGAATGATAGATTAGATGCCCTTTGCTGAGGAATATACAGAGATAACGAACTGGCTGTAATAATATAATAATAATATCTGTGGACTTATCACACTACGTTAGTCTTACCCTTTGGCAAGTACCGTAAGGTATTGTGTTTGTTTTTGTTGTACAACAAATATAATAAATAAATAAATATCTGTGGACTTTACACACCAAGTTAGCCTAGCCCCATGCTAAGTACCGTAAGGACTTGTGTCACGGGTACTAGACAACGGAATATATTTAATATGTTTTTATACATTTAAGAATTTTTATACATTTAAGATTTTTATTATTACATATAATACACAGATAAACATCCGTGACCTAGGCGGGATTCAAACCCGCGACCCCCGGCGCAACATGCTTCGCTTTCCGAGCTCGGTACCACTGCGCCAGCCTGGTCGTCAGACTGTTCCTCGTAGTTTTATCTTAAAGAGTATCTCAACGGAAAATATCGAAATTTTTCTGAACAAAAAGTACCTATTTATTTGTTAGTATATATTGTTATCTAAATCTACGGACCTAGGGATCTTCACGAAAAGAGCTTATTTTTTCCTCAAAGGTCGGCAACGCATCTGTTAGACCTCTGTTACGGATGTCTGTGGGCGTTGATAATCACTTTACATCATGTGACCGAACTGCTCGTTTGCCTCCTATGCTATAAAAAAATATGTGACAAATAAAAAAGAAATTTCTGCATGAAGTAACAAATACACATTATCTCAGATTTTGCACCAATACCTAATAATAGTGATATCTTTTCATTTGATTATCTATAATTTCCGCCATTGTGATATATCATCAAAGCAACAGAGCCAATGTGTACAATGAATATTTATAATAATGACGTATGCTTGATTAATATGATGATAAACGTTGATTATTCGGACAAGCGAAGTTATCATGATTGGGGGGATTACGATACGTTTGGGGCGCATTGATTTGTGACGTAGTCGGGGAAGTACCTTGTATCGGCAATTCATCTAATGTCAATTATTATGTGATTTGTCAATACCACAATGTATTTGATGTGATCATGACTTATGTAATTTGTCGAGTGTAAACAGAGAAAAGAAGTTTTCCTCTGGCTAAGGTGTCATGACAATACTTTGTAGACTAAAGATTTATTATTGTCGTGTTAGATAGTTGATGAATGTATTGTCACTTGTTGGACTTTGAGCAAATATAATAATACTATATATTTCCACTTTTTATTAATTTAATTTACATTAAGACCGGTTTCGATGACTCATCGTCAGGTACACAATGACTCGTGTAAGAGTCTGTGTGCACTTGCAACATGGAATAGAGTCGGCTGGGGGGGCCTATGAGAAGAGGAAGAAGGGCAACAATGTATAATCTCTATGCGGATGTTTATGAGCGTCGGTAGGCTTTAAAAGTAAAAGTGTAAGAGAGGGAGTTGTAAGAGTTGTTGAGCCTTTTAGAAGTTTTGCGAATGAGCAAAGATATATGCTCTGAGTATGATATGGTACGTTTGTGTGCAAATAAATAAATACTCACATGAGTGGGAGAGAGAGAAAAAGACAGCGATTGTCACTGTAGAGCGTCGTCTCTATCACTCTGTTCATTGAACATGAATCCTGGAGTGGATGAGCAAAGCTATATGCTCCGGTTACGATAAGGTACGTTTCTATCGAAATTTACAAAAATGCTCACTTAAATGGCAAAGCTAGAAAAGGACGGCATTAGCTACATTGTAGAGCGTTGTCTCTATCACTCTGTTCATTGAACATAAAGCCTGGAGTGAATGAGTCAAGCCATATGCTATGTGTCGAAAAAAATGCTCATATGAATGGCAAAGAAAGAAAAGGACGGCTATTGTCGGAATTGTAGAGCGTTGTCTCTATCTGTTCATTGAACATTCATTCATGAAATGTCATTTGTACAGATACCGGACTGTGAGGTATTAGAGATTGACATGATGCCATTAGATGCTGACGGTTATTCCCCTCTATAATTCGATATCATTATTTTATCAGTGCACTGATAGTCAGGTATTTGTATATTTACCAGATACCTAATAAAACTTCCCTATTTATTATTATTGGCTTTTATCTATGAATAATATGTTATACATTTTTAATGAGTCTGTATAAATTATGGCACGTACCGCGTGTCATTGACATTTAATATTGAAGTAACTTTTTCTTATTTTACATAGACAGAGAATTTTTTTCTTCTGTCTACGGCTACGGTCTACGATATTTTATTTATAGTACAAATAAACGTCCAAATTAAAAGTTCATATTTCAGCCACTAGTTAGCGCGACAGTCTCGAAACTCTCAGTTTTGAAAAACTTGACGATCATTAATAGAGGCTAAGACCAGCAATGGCTAGATATAGACTTATTCCTCCTTATTAATAAACATAGAATAACTTTATCTGAGTAATAACCTAGTAATAAACTGACATCTGTCAAATTCCATGCTTTTTTTTTGTGTTTTTTATTATGGAACTTGACAGGTGTCAGTTTATTACTAGGTTATTTATTACTTGGATAAAGTTATCCTATGTTTATTAATAAGGGGGTTAGTGGGTAATTTAGTTCCTCGAATATAGTATTCAATCCTAAATATATATACAACAACAATATATCTTCACGTAAGCTCCCTATCAGAATATAGACCAGGCATAGGCGGAATATATGACATAATACAACATGGTTGTGCTTCTAACGATCAAAAAGAGGAAAAGTAAGAACTAAGAGTTCTAGTTTTACAATACAAGGCAGTATAGTGATTTTGACACACTCTACTTCCATACTTTGTATAGATAAAAAGTTTTATTATTTTATTTACATTATAACCAAATGTAGGTTCCGGGGAAGACCAAGACTGGCCTGCCATGATTAGACCGGGCACTGTCCAGAGGTGGGGAAGTCTTGGCAACCGGCTGTTACATACACATGCCAAGTGGAAGTAGAACAAGTCTGACAGATCAGAGTTGACAGCTGATGCCTAAGTTCATCTTCACTGGTAATCCGCAGCTCTCTACCTACGGTGATATATGTTTGTAGCTATCACCAAGTCATGGTCGTAATGTCAAACATCCCTCTCTTTCATGTCATCTGTACCTAACCATAGACATCATCAATGGTATTAATATTCAGTGTACGGTCTATGACTAAACATACACAACCAATACACTAAACACCGGCGTGTGTGTATGGAGAGTAAGGAATGTGGAGGAAGCTAGGCACGTGTGTAGCGATCGTGGTATGTGGCGCTCTGGGCTCTGCCTACCCCGTTAGGAAACTGACTAGTTTTGTTGTTGTTCTGTTGCTGTTGTTTTATTTTGCTGCTTTGCAATATTTCTAACTAGCTGCGCCCCGTTTCACCCGCGTAAATTTCGATCCCGTGGAATCCCATGGGAACATTTTTTACGGATAAAAACTATCCTATGTGTTAATCTAAGTTACTCTCTATGTGTGTGCTAAATTTCATGAAAATTGGTTTAGCAGTTTTTGCGAGAAGTAGTAACAAACAAACAAACATACATACAAACTTTCGCATTTATAATATTAACAGCATTACCTGTATAGTACGGCTTTGTCTCTATATACTGGGTGTTCCAGACCACCCGTCCTGCGGGCTAGATGTCGTGGAGTTTTGAAAAAAAATTGAAACAAAAAAACACGTATTCAATATTTTTCGAAACTATTCAACGTTACAAAAAACACCCCCTACTATGCCCTGTTAGGGGTAGCGGGTGCAACTTAAAAAATTCTAATGGAAACCCCAATTTTTTTGCAGATTTGGATTTGTCAGAGAAAAGACAAACATTTTGTTTGAAACATTTTTTTTTGATTTGCCATAGATGGCGCTGCAATCAACAAAAACAAAAAATGACTATTGGATATAATATATAAACAAAAATAGAGTATTGTATTAATCTTTAAAGATTATAGTATATTTATTTTATAAGGTGCCAAACAAGCAGTACCTACGGCCATGGACATCCGTTTCCCTCCTTCCTCTTACCTCCTCCATAGGCCACCGGTTACTTACACACCGCACTGGACTCTAGGCTTCCATGATGTACCTACAGTTGTGAGGGTGTTTCATAAAATGTACTTAACAGAAATCAACTTCAAATTTTATTTAATGATCTCGTTTTTTGGTACAATAATATTTTCCGAATTTCCCATTAGCCATACTTTATGGTGAAGTGTGACCAAATTGCCCTAAGGATAGCAATAATCTACTAAAATATTTTTTATCATTGAACCAAAAAACAAATGCAAATATAAATGTGTTTATATTTCCAACGTAGTAGCCGATTTATTGCCGATCCACAGACTTGCGTGCATTTTATAAAACGTGTGATCCAATCTAAAATTTTCTAATTTGACTTTCAAATGAGCTTTTCATATCACTGCAGTGGATGACTTGCACAGACATGCATTAATAGATTCCTTATCTTTTAAGTAAATGAACAAACACATTAGCGGGGAATTTTATTAATCTTTACATTATAGGGTTCCCCTAAAGGACGAAAAAACAAACGCGAAGTGTTTTTTTATAGTATAGGGAGGTGACGAACACTTGAGCCACCTGATGTTAAGTGATAACCAACGCACAATATTTTTCATACAAACAATGAATTTACTCTACATTTTAGTATTTAGAATATTTTATTGTACATATACATACATACACATAACGCCGGCGTTCTAACGAGGTAGGCAGAGATTGTTATAAATTTTAGCAAGAGGTAGTGCCACACTGCAATCTGCATGCTTATAAGCAATCGAAACGGGGAGGTACCTCTCGCTTACACGAGACTGTACGCCAGCCTGCTGTCGCGTTTCGTGCGATGTGTAAGTAGCCGGTTGCCCGTGGGGGTGGGAGGAGAAAGGAGGGCAGCGCATCTGTATAGCCTCTATGCGGATGTCTACGGGCGTCTGTAGTCGTGAAAATGGCTCCGACTGCTCGTTTTTCTCCCTAAACCATGATAAAAATCTACTAACAAATACTATTTGTAACTTACTCAGATATGTAGTACGTAAGTAAATCTATCTGTCTATGGAAGGCACGGTGGTCTTAGCTAATGGTAGCATGAGCGAACCATTAGCTAAGACCACCGCGGGTGCCATTGTCTGTGTTGAGATGCCCCGGATCTCTCAGCGACAAGGCACCCGGCGACTGGCCAGTCCATCATATGGGATAACTTCTCGTTAGGAGCGCTGATCCGATGGCCTAGGCCTACGGAACAGCCTAGGCCACGCCGACGTCAAGAAAATTTTTTTATGGTATAAAGGGGCAAACGAGCAGTCGGAGTCATTTTCAAGACTACCGTCGCCCATAGACATCGGCATAGAGGCTACATTAATGCGCTGCCCTCCTTTCTCCTCCCACCTCCATGGGCCACCGGATACTTACATACCGCACGAAACGCGACATCACAGTTGTCAATTTACGCCAGTCACGTATAAGTGAGAGGTACCTCCCCGGTCGTGCCCAATTCGGCTGCATGCAAGCATGCAGTGCAGCACTACCTCTTACATGATGTCTATGAGCATCGGTAGTCACGAAAATGTCGCCTGCTCGTTTGACTCCTACTATAAAAAAGATCCTTAAATCAACAACCTTGCATTTATCAAAGGACGATCTTGTTTACAACTCGCGTTAAGTGAAAGCGACGGGTACTTCCCCGGCCGCGACACACTTGCACAAACTATATCCAAACACTACGCCTTCGCCTTACCAATTAGCCTTTGGCTTGTTTTGTTTACATTTCGTTTATCTAGTACCATAGGCCAATAAAAGGTCTTAGTGACTTATGGTGATGCCACAATGTGTGATAAAATGAAATTAGATGTACCAATAATATTGTTCAGCCTATATATACTAACCAAGGTAACCGACTGTTAGGTTCTGGTGTCATTTTAGATTTATTTAATACATTTTGTAGAAATTATAAATATCTATTGTATTTTTGTACTCAAATAAAATTGTAATAGTTTCGTTGTGCTTGGACGAGATTGGACGTACAATTATTAGCAAAGACGAATATAATTGAGATTAATTGGATACTATTAAATTATATAGCAAATATAGTTTGGTGTATTCATTGAGAGTTAATTTGTGACAAATAAAGAATATTCAATCATCTTAGGGAGTTTTCTTACACGACATAGCTCTGAGAGCCAGCAAACTACTACCAGTAAGTAATGGGCAGGCCACATTGCTCAGAGAGAAGAGAAGAAAGGTTCTCAAGTGGCGGGCGGAAGATGGAGAGTTGGACGGCCAATTCGGTGGACCGACGATTTGGTTAAGGAGGCGGGGAGTCGCTGGATGCAAGTGGCTCGTTACCGCTGGCGCTCTCCAGCACATGATGACGATAATGTTATAAAGCTGAAGAGTTTGTTTGTTTTGGTTGAACTTTTTGTTTGTTTTTCTTTGAGGTTTCTATTCTTCTGATATACAGATGCGCTGCCATCCTTTCTTCTCCCACTACCATAGGCAGTAACTGGCTAAACTCTGGAACTACTGCTTCGATTTGAATCATTCTTTTAGTGTTAGGTAGTCCATTTATCGATGAAGACTATGTACCTACCATTTAACTATGACTAATTGAAGCCGAATGGTAGCTCGCATGTAAAACAGCGGAGTGTTGCTACTATGTTATAAAATTTTCAGAACCTTGGCAAATATATTATAATATAAGCTTGTTATAATACCTATACTTAAGTTTCCCGTGAGTGTAAGTGTATTTGTCACTAATTCCTCCTGAACACATTACATTCTGATTATTTCAATGGGTTTCTGAATAGTTTAAAAACTCAATTGGTGGTGCCGATTTGGGTACGTCACTAATCGTCTCCCTAAGAGCAACATGTTTTGTGATTTTTTGGTACGTGGCGTGGATCCCTGCAAGTGTGTGTACTTGTAATGTGGCTGGTAACTAAATCAAAAATTTTCTGGGCAAGACGACGACGGCATGGTGAGCATTTAATAAGCAATCTGATAAAAAGATAACTTTAATTTCAATTTAATGTGAAAAATTTACTTTATTATTAGGAAACCAAACAATAGATAAAACAAATATATTACAGGTAAAATTAACATAAACATATTGTGTATACCAGAGTAGAAATTTTGGCGAGACTGTCCCGATTTTCAACACAAAGGTAAATGTCGCAAGCGGAACAGGCCGTGTCCCGCTTTCTGCAGATCGTTACAAAATAATTAAATCTAATATATAAAATTCTCGTGTCACAGTTTTCGTTGCCATACTCCTCCGAAACGGCTTGACCGATTCTCATGAAATTTTGTGAGCATA
>LUGF01057093.1:48521-60213 GCA_001625245.1 Calycopis cecrops | reverse complement strand
TCCTTCCCTCCCCTCCTATGAGCTGGAAACAACACGAGCCGCAGGAGACTCGATAGGCAGAGGTACCTCCCGAACTTACGGGTAAGGTGAGACCAGCGATAGCCACGTAAGCTTAATTTGCGCTGAGGTCTCATCTCTCTCATCTTATCGCATACCTATGTTTGAAATCGTAATTTTAAAATTATCAATATTTTACATACTTTAAAATTGATCAGAGTATTTTGTCGACATCCACAACTTTGACACATCAATTTCGCCGAGCTCTATCCATCACCTTTAATTTTTCCCGCGTAACTAAAAAAAATGGATGAGATTCGATCGATATTTATACATTTTTGTGTTATGGTGAATTTTAATTTTTAGATCGTCAAATGTAATGATAAACTACATCTAAAATCCAGAATTGTCAACAAAAACCTTACTATGCAGACTCGATGTCCTCTTTTCTTCCTCCTCTCTATAATAGACTACAGAAAGTTTGCAATGACTCTCACTTAACAGCGACATCACGTGAGTAAGAGGTACCTCTCCGGCCTCTACAAAGGTGGCAAAAATCAACTTTGCCATCTAATAGATGCAACCAACACGTGATCAAAATCTATAACTAAAAGTTGCAAGATCCATGGATAGTCGATGCTTTAAATAGAATAAGATTCTATTGAAAATTACATTTCTTAATTACTTATGAAATTGTATTAAAATTAGTCGTCAAAAAGGGCAGCAATGATTTGAAAATAGTTTAACTCCGGGATAGTGTGTGCCTGGGCTAGTTAAGTTAAAGTTGGATCATGTAGCCTGGAGATCCGGGACCCTCCACTCAAAGCGGCTGAAGGCTCTCACAGTAGGTTTAGTCGGTAGGGGCACTCAAACGCCGAGCCTGGCGCTGTACCCGGCAGCAACTCGGCTTCCTGGGTAGCGTGCGTAAAGTTAAATTAAAGTTGGCGTTAGAAAGTAATAATTCACAAATTACAATACTATTTTAATGAAGCAAAGTTATCATAGCGGGTACCTGTTGGGAAATAAGAAACTAAAACAAAACAAGATACTATGTCACTTTCAAAGAAAGTATAAAGTAGGTATTGCATACCTATTCTTAGATTTTTCTTGTAATTCAAAGAATAAACAAATACAAAAAAAACGGCCAAGTGCAAGTCGAACTATAACGAAAGGTGTCTGCAATATTTTTTTACCAGAAAATAAAATAACTTGATTTTTCATAGCGTGTGTATGACCGACAACGTTGTATTTGCGTTTTTATAAATGTATGATTTTTCCAAAATTAATAATGATATTTTACGTAAATTAATTTTGGAAGGGACATTCATTTTCCCACTTTGGAAGCGTCTATCTTTCAAACAAGTAATTGATCCTGACGAAAAAAAAATGGCTACGGAACCCTAAAAATAGTTTAATACAATGTCAAAACCTACCCCGTAACATTAGCGTCATTTTCTTTTACTTCTAGAGACAAGAGACGATTTTTTTCTAAATTTAACTTAGGTATTATTTCTATTTAAAATACAATAGGATTTAACGTTTCTAATTTTAATTTATCACACAGGGTGACAGGACTTTTAGAAGTATCCTACTAACTAACTAACTCTTCTGGCTCAGTGACCCGAAGTGAGTCTTGGCCTCCGAAACCAGAGTTCTACACCTATCGCGATCTTGCGTAATTTCCCGCCAATTGGTGGCTTGGATCTCGCGCAAGTCTGCTTCCACCATGTCACTCCATCGGTACCTGGGACGACCTATTGGTCTACGCCCGGTTGGCCGACCCAGATACGCTCTCTTACAAGCCCGATCCTCCCCCATGCGCTCGACGTGTCCGAGCCACCGCAGCCGATGGGATTTTGTGACGCCTATGACATTTGACTCAGACACTAGGGGATCAATTTCAGCATTTGTTTTAGGTCTCCAGCTGTTGTCCTGCCGTCTAGTTGGTCCCAGAATCTTACGGTAGATTTTCCTCTCAGTGACCAAAAGCTTGTTCTCCTCTGTCTGAGTGTCAGTGTCCAAGCTTCGGAACCGTACACCAGGATTGGACGAATTACGGTTTTATAAATGATAATTTTAGTCTTCCTACTCAAAAGCTTGGACACTAAGACCTTATGTAGGGCCGCACTACATCGCAAGGTGTTTTGAATACGTATGCGTATTTCTTCGTCGCGTGTGTTTGTGTCGGTTATAGTGCAAGCGAGGTATTTGAATTTGGCCACTCCCTTGTATTTGGTACTTTCAACATTAAGGCTTTGTCTTACGTCTCGAGTATTTTTATATCGCCTCATGTGGAAATACTCGGTCTTGTCACAATTAATCATGAGACCAATCTTTTTTGCCTGTTCTTCCAACACCTTAGCGGCTTCAGCAACATCACTAGCGCGTTCCCCTAGCAGGGCCAAATCGTCAGCGTAGCCTACCACCAAATGCTTTTCATTGAGGCCAAGTCCTAGGTCAAGAGTATTCACTTGTCTGATGACATGCTCTAAAACCAAATCGAAAAGCATAGGTATAGGGCGTCACCCTGTTTAAGGCCCGTCGCCGCCAACCCTTACACACATCTTGCTCGCTTTAGTCGCCGCCACCACTATATCCACTAACTTTTTTGGAATTCCAAAATTCCTCAAGATGGCATACAAAGAATTTCGATCTACGCTGTCATATGGTTTCTCGAAGTACACGGATACTCTGGGCGTATTCCCATTTCTTCTCCATCAGTTGTTTAAGGAGAAAAATCTGGTCAGCCGTAGAAGTATCCTACAATTTTTAATTTCTTAATTAAATGATCGGAATAAGAATTAAATTATTTACATAATTTAAAAACTGTATAAGTCTTAAGACAACTACTTATTATAAAAAGCTAAATAAAAAACTATAAGAAATTTCTAGCTAAAAAGTTACACCAATTTTTTATTTTTTAATTGCCTCTAAAACCCAAACTTATGAAATATTTCTCTTTGAATTTTTAACAGATACAGAAACGTGCTCTGAATACTTTATTTATTATTTCAAGCCTTCCGTTATTGTTAGCGATGTATTTCATTGTTGATGTTTGGAAACGCGCCAAAAATATGAAGAAGACTGATCTGCAATCAAGCTCGCGAATTTGAAAATCGCAAGCAGGTCTCAGTGCATTTATAGCATGTCTTTTTCTTCGGACCAGACCTCCCAGCTGTGAATACCTGTATATAATCTTTATTTTGAACGTATTTTGGCTATAAAGCTTTTATTATTAGTATGTCCAGATAATTGTAATAAAATTATTTTGTTGACTGTCGACATAGGACAAAAAATAAGATAAATAAAAACTCACGTTAATGAATATATTTATAGCTGATATTAAACACTGTCACGTTACAAAATCTGCAATCTACGAACAGTCGAACACAGTGAGGTTGGTCCATGCCATGTCAGATTTGATGCAGCACAAATCCTCGCTAAAGAACACCGATTCCGTTCAAGGATGATACAAATCCTCGCTAAAGAACACCAATACCGTCCAAGGATGACACGTGAAGCTCTTGAAATTCGAAAAACTCAAAATTTCAATAAAGAGGGGTGGATACTTTCTTCAACTTGGGACTCAATGATAAACATAATCAAATCAAAAACCACGTGTCAACCACAATCAGTACATTTTGCGTTAATCGGAACAACTAAATAATTATAAATATTTGGTTGCTTTTAATAACTTATGACAGATATCCTGAACATCTGTCATCTTAGTCCACACGTGACCATGGTTGCTGGCTTCTGGAAAGTCGAGATTATAAAATCTATATCTATATATATAAAACTCAAACGTGACATAGCCAGCTATCAACGCACAGCCCAAACCACTGGACGGATCAAGCTGAAATTTGGCATCCAGGTAGATGTTACGACGTAGGCATCCGCTAAGAAAGGATTTTTAGAAATTCAACCCCTAAAGGGGTGAAATAGGGTGTTGAAGTTTATATGGATTTCTTGGAAATTAATGCGGGTGAAACCGTGGGGCACAGTACCTAAATAAACCGCGATACAATCCGTTAAAATAGTTTTAGTGTAACATTCGCGTAAACTTAAGAAATAATTATATCCAGATACGGTCAAAGGAAAGTGTCTTTAATCAAGGATTTAGGAAAAGATGGTGCTACAATGCATGAATGCCTGCAGCCGAATTGGCCCGACACGACCGGGGTGATCTCGCTTATACAGTTTCGGCGTAGTGATAGTTGTGCTATCCCGTTTCGTGTGGTGTGCACTCGTAACTAGCCGGTGACCTTTGGAACAGCGGCTACTAAGCGGAAGCCTGAGGCGGTAGTAATGAAAATGATTCCGATTCGTTCGCCCCTATACTACTATAAAAGAGATCGAGGATGTCAAAAAGACTCCTTGAGAAACCTTGGCAGCTACAGTGTAATCATATTTAGAGATATGATTAACTTGGCAGCCGCGTACGGGTGATAACGAATTGTATATTTCGACAGCGGTGGGTGTACTCCGTGCTGACAAATTATATTTACCACTTAGAGGCACTGTGACGACAACATACTATATAATGTATTTATTAAAGTATGATATGATGGAAGCTTCTAGTTTGAAAACACCACGTGCACCGAGCAACGACATCTGCTGTTGTAATCAATAAACCATAGTGTGATTATTGCAATATTGATATTATTGAAATAAAGTTTGTGATTAGAATGTGGAATAGGAAATCATGGGGTTGTTTGTATAAAGGGCGGTTGTTCTAGAATAGAGAGGGGTGGAGTTGATCAGGGAAAGTTATGTTGTCCGAGTGGTGTGTGTCCTACTTTCTTCTGATTAAATTCGTTGCGGGTCCCAAGACAGATTTAGCTTTTCCCTCGGGCTCCCTGCGATCATGTCAAAGGATCAAGTGTGGTTGCCGCTGTCGATTTATGTTATCAGTGGCAAATTTTTGTATCTAATACTGTTAATTATTATTCCTCGAATAATTTTTTTATTTAATCTTTTACAAAGTTTCATTTCGCTCTAGATTCTGTGGCATAACATTCTTGTAAACACGAAAATTGATGTCAAATATTGTAAGCAATAATATTAGGTTCACATTATGCGATTTATTTACAATTTTCCCTGTGATTTCTCTAGTAAAATGAGTTACAACTGGTATGCAGTGCCAAAGTATACAGATTTATTACTAAAAGTGATTCAAATTTACAGCAATGTATTAGGAAATAAATAATCATTTATATCAAAATAAACCGTCTCTAAAATCATTTTAGCAGACAAAATTATACAACAATCAGTATTGCAATCAAAATGACCCAGTACGACCGATCTAATTTCACAATTCGCTGTTATATTTTTTCATACAAAAATAAAATTATATGAATTAAATTTTTCGCCCGAGCGTTATAAGTGCGTCATGTAATTAAGTACCTAATATAAGGCCAAGAAACACTTGCAGCGTGTGACCGGTGAACGCGAGAAGTGTGGCGGGTTCTACCGGCTGTCTATATGCGCGGGCCGCGTGGGATACATTAGGGATAATTTATTATGTCAAAAGTCGTAGAACAAATGTTGTTATAAAAAATGCTAGCTGTCTATAACTGAGAGCTTGCTGGTGTTTTATAAATTACCCTTTATATTTACAAGCATGTTACGTCATCGCAGACTCGAATAACCTTTCCGTTTTGTGTTCGCGTAACTCTAAGCATAAAAACAAACATATATAAATCGTATTTTTTTTGATAAAATAATTATTATTTGTAAGCCATAAAAAGAGTAGAGAGAGAGAGACTCCTCCTCCTTAGGGACTGTCCGGCTGCCTTTGAACAGTCCCTACACCACGTTGGAACCGTGCAATGGGGTCAGGTTTCCACCCTAACCCCTGGTCCCAATGCTCCAACGGAGCACACCACGCCGGTCGTCCCAATCCACGCCGCCATCTGCTGGTTCAGAGGGACGGATGGAGGACCTCCGGCATTGGCTGGTCCCATCCGCTGGGCGGCGGACCAACCATTAAACGGCCGCAGAGGCACACCGCATCGCCTCTTCCTTTGCGGCCCCCACCGCCAACGCATCAGACGGTGCGCCCCCGTTCGGTCGCGGGAGATAGGGTGCACAGCAACGACACACCGAGACACCTTTCCTCCCGGACCCCTCCTCCATGGACGCATCCAGAGTGGGCCCAAGCGAAGCCCACCCGACGCGTCCCCACCCGGGATCCCTCTTGGTTCACCGTGGTTGTCCAAACCACGGCTATTAAGCCCCCTCGCCACGACAAGATGGAGATCCGTCGAGGGGGAATCTAAGAGCCCTACCAGAGCTTAATCCGACGCTGCTTGCTGGTCAAGTGAGGAAAAACATAATTTCAATCGACAACCAGCTGGCGCAGTGGTAACAACTTGGATAAGCGGGAATATTGCACCAGGGGTCGCGGGTTTGAATCCCGCCAACCAATGCATTATGTACGAGTACTTATGTATTTCTGTAATAAAAATCTTAAATATATTTCCGTTGTCTATTGCCTGTAACACAAGACCTTACGTTAATCTATCCCCGTGGTAAGTACCACGGGGATAGATTAACGTAATGTTTAAAGTCCACATATATTATTATTATTATAAATTATGTGACATTTGCGAAAACTCTAAAAACTAAAGAATTCTTTTAATATATTGTAACAGGAAATACGAAATACATCACCGTCGAGTGACCTCATCAAAGGTCAAAGTCGAGGCGTTGATCTATTTGCAGCCAATGAAAATTATATTTATCGCTTTAGACTACGCTCCCAGCGGTGTTGACGCATTTTATTTACCACGCCTCGTCGTATTTTTTTATAGTATAAGGAGACAAACGAGCAGCCGTAGCCATTTAACTACCTAAGTCCATAGACATCCGTGTAAAGGTTGCCTTGCCTTGCCCTCCTTTCTCCCCCATAGGCTACCGGGTACTTACATCGTACGAAATGCGAGTAAATAGTTGTCACTTTCTGCTGGTATTGTAAGGGCGAGACTTTCGCGAAAGGTATCTCCTCGGTCATGCCGCCCCAATTCGGCTGCATGCATGCATTGAGCGTGGCATTACGTCTTACTAAATCTCATCTTTATCAGCATCTATTTGTAAACAGAATACAATTTATGAGGTGAGGCCGTGTGTGTCCGCGCTATTGGTGTAGTAACATTCACATATTGTTAATAGTAATGTCGTGCTAGCCGATTTCGGCTACGGCGGCCGTCTATGACGTGCCATCTGCGCAGGACATATTATAGTGCACAAGTGTGCGCGCAAACACAAGTTCACTCTCTATTGCCTCATATGCATATTCCGATGGGACGGCAATCCGACATGACCGGTGAGAAATCAGGCGCAGGACCTACGGCTTAACGTGCTCTCCGAGGCACGGGGGTGTAACACCGCCAACTTCCTGACTCCGGATTTTAGTTAGAAATTGAAACATCCAATAACAAGTTTCGATCCGACCCAGGATTCGAACCAGGGACCTCACGACATCTGTGGTTGAACACGCTTTCCACTAGACCACGAGCCAGTCAAGTGTCAATAGTATTTTAATAGTAAACGTAAAACGAGACGCTAAGCGTTAAAGTTTCATAAGATTTCACTCCTGATATTTTTCATACAAATCTTACTAATATTATAAATGCGAAAGTTCGTATGTTTGTTACAAACAAACAATTTGTTACTCGTTCACGCAAAAACTGCTGAACCCATTTTCATGAAATTGGGCAAACAGATAGCGGGTAACTTGGAGATTAACATATAAGATTTATCCCGACAAAATGTTCCTATGGGATTTGTGAGGGTGAAAACGCAGGGTGCAGTTTATTAAATATTTCTTATATAATAAACTTCAAAAACATACATTGTACATTATGAAAATCGAGAACAAGGACTAGATTTTAGTTATTTATTTGTATTTTACATTACATTACAGTACTGTTGCCAATTCACTCTCACGGAATTTTGATATTACGTAACAAACAATTGTATACTTATTTATGTCTTGCAGTTTCATCTGCTATAATCTGAATTCTGACCTGTTTTTGCCGTTTCTCATATTATAGAGATCGTGCAAATGTGCAATAAACATAGAGGCAGCGTTTTAGGCGAATGTGCCGTGTTCTTATGTTAATTTTTGACAAAAATAATAACAACGACGGCGTAAAGTGACAGCTGTGCTGTCGCGTTTCGTACTTCGTACGTACGTACTTCGTTAGTAGTAGCACATGGAGATGGGTGGTGAAAGGGGGGCAGCGTGTCTGTGAAGCCTCTATGCGGATGTCGGCAGTTATGAAAATGGCTCCAACTGCTCCAAAATAAGAAAAAATTTCACATCAAGACATTTAAAATTGAAATTATATTCTAGTGTGTACTAATAAACGTAAAACGCAAATATGCCACTTAAAAGTTCATACTTCGGCCACTAGCATGACTTCGAGTCTTGAAACTCATCAGAGGCTAAAATTGTTCAATGTATTTTTTTTATAGCGGGGGGCAAACGAGCAATCGGAACCTTTTGATGACTACCGACGCCCATGGATATTCGCATGATTGTTACTCAGATGCATTGTCCTCCTATCACCCCCCCCCTCCCCAATGGGCCACCGGCTACTCACAAACTGCACGAAACGCGACAGCGACGCTGTCACTTTACGCCGGTATCGAGTGAGCGAAAGGTACTTCCCCGGTCGTGCCGGCTCAATTCTGTTGCATAGGAGGATGTAGTCATGCACCTTCCATGGCACTACCTCCTCCTATGCAGCATGGCACTACCTCTTCCTAAGCATGTCACTACCTCTTTCTAAGTAGATAATTCCTAAGTAGATAGTTTTTAGATAATTTATTATCTACTTTACCTCTTAACTAATTTCGGGCTATCCCCGCCGTTACCGAGAAAAATGTAAAAGACTAAAATTTACGCCCTTGAATATTTTTTGCACACGGGGATTTACGGGGATGAAAGAGCTGCGACAATTTACGCGAATTTTTGTTTCTCTATTAGTCGACCATTATTTATTTACTACGAATTTGCTTGTTTTCTGCAGTCTTTATAGTTTTACTAGCTGCGCCCCGCGGTTTCACCTGCATAAGTTTCGATACGGTGGAAATATCAAGATAACATGTAGCCTATATTATGTTGACCCGACCTCTTAGTAATATTCATGCAAAATTTTAAGTAAATCCGTGTAGTAGTTTTTGATTTTAGCCCGGACATACCCGCCGGGCCGGCACGACCGAAGAGGTACCTCTCGCTTACACGAGATGGGCGTAAATTGACAGCTGTGCTGTCGCGTTTCGCGCCGTGTATAAGTATCCCATGGATTTGGGAGGAGAAAGGGGGCAGCGCATCTGTATAGCATCTAAGCGTATGTCTATGGAAGTCGGTAGTCATGAAAATAGCTCCGACTGTTCGTTTGCCCCCCTATACTTTAAAAAAAATATGAAAATTATATTTTAAATACAAAAAAGTTTCACTTAGATCGAATATGAATTTTGAATGAATGACAGCTTCCATTGGCCTCGCCCGATGTGTAATTATTGGTAACGCTCTCGCCAGCACTCCGCAAGTCAAGACCGAGTATAGAAGTTTTACTTCAAAATATTCAACGTACAGTTTTGACTTTCTTACGATTTTATTATGTGTATAGTTTATAGACTCCAAAACGATTATTATTAGACTTTTTCCTGTCGATAAAGGTAAGGTCGAAAAAGGTATAAAGGTATATCTTTTATTGATGGACAATTTGTTGCATATATATTTATATTTTTTATTTATTTATATTTATTATCTCACCAAATTAGAACTAACTTATTACAATTAATATTAACAATGGATTTAAATTTAATCTCAGCGTTTCCAACGATTTGTATAAATTTCTCTACACACATAACGTATTGGATATTTTCACAATTGCAGTCCTAAAATCTAACTCATAGGTAAGTTGTAACTAACAAGAGCAGCTGAGTATATCTAAGAAAAACTACTCTTACTCTACTTGAACGTTGCAAGCGTACAAAATTACATTAAAAATTGTTGTGACATACGGACGGACACACAGACATGACGTATCTATAAGGGTTCCGTTTTTTTGCCGTTTGGCTACGGAACCCTATATCTAGTCAGTTAATAAACAAATAAATCGTTGCAAAAAAAGAAATGCTAGAATTGACGTGGCTGTTTACATGTTAAGTGGGTGTGTTCGCTTTTTTACTCCTAGTACATTATAAAACATCCATTATGAATCTAAAAATAAAAGAAAACAAACAGAAACAATTTTGTTTTGGAAAATATGTGGGTACACGTGAAGCAAGTTCGTATTACCTAGAATAATATTGTTACGATTATTACAAATGTAAATAATACATTATTCAAAAACATGTCTGTGGCATCACATTTCACAAAAAGTTTCGCACTGGGATTTTTTTGCTTTTTTATTCCAATGTCCTATTTATCATGATATTATTGGATTTGTTTTATTTATTATGATATAAAACTTGCATCTAGAGCATATGAAGATTTTAATACTAGGTATTAGTACCTAAGTAAATGTTTAATCAAATAATATTATAATCTAAAAATATTATAATCATATTAAATATATCTAACACGGACGCGCTATGGGACCTGGCAAAACATAAATTTCCCCGTCTCTACCCCCGCACCACCCCCGATCTCACCATAATAAGGCGACACCGGGGAAGTGCGGGGCTAGAGCCTAGAGCTAGAGCTTTCCATTCTTGCCAGGTCCCAACTTACCGCGCCCGTATAGTAGTTCAATGTCAGTAGGTAGTAGGTAGTTATGTACCTATAAGCAGCATTTTTACTAGATTTACTACCTTAAACGTCGGCCACAAGATGATCAGCTGCTGAGATACTCGTGGAAAGAGCAATAAGGAAATGGGCAGGACCACGACATGGGGCTACATTCCCAAATTTTGTAATTTGACTGACAACTTGCGTATTCGCGATAATGTCTACTTATATTTTTTCAAACTTCTATAGGTACCAGCGCGATCATCAAATCGTTACCTATTTTGCAAAAAAAAATACTCGATTACTGGAAATATTGACTTTGATCTGATGCTACACCATTAGTTTCTTTTTATTTATTTTTTTAAATTTTTTATAATATAAAAAATATATAAAAAAATATATATTTGATTTTTTTTTTGGTTTTGTTTTATTTGTTCCAAGTTGGCGCATAATATTCTGCGTATGTTTGAACGGCTTGCGAGTAGCCGGCGATCTAATTTGGAACTTAAAGAACCTATAGGACGTCAGTAATCATCAAAATCCTCTAATTCTCGTTTGGCCCCTTACACCATAAATAAATCATTACTCAGCACTACATCACGAAAGTGTGCGTTACTGGTGGTTCCAACATCGGTAATGACCTGCAATATTCGACGATTGAAGATGAAAGAACACGGGCTTATAAATTGTTGATAGAATCCTGCGACTTAACATGTCATTAATACAGATACGAAACAAATATTTTTTAAAAATTTTTAGTGGTAAACATAGTGCTTGAGAAGGCTTTGAATTACAAATATTTATATTGGATACGCAACTGACTAATATTATTTTCAATCACATTTCTTTTTTTGGTTTGACATCTTTTCTTTATAAGATTCGTCCTTACGGACAGGCTAGGATCATGGGACCATACCGCCTCTTCTTCAATCGGTTGGTTTGACATCA
>LUGF01057093.1:26279-48141 GCA_001625245.1 Calycopis cecrops | reverse complement strand
GGCTGATTTATATCACAAATCTTTTCTTTATTTTCGTCGCCATTTTGCTAACGTATTACTTTGAAGTGCATGTCATATAGTTGAGATATTTACCTACGTAGTGACGTCAGCACCTGAAAAATTGGCATGCACGCGGGCTTTAAGCGTTTGGCTCCAAAAGTCACAGGCTTGTTAACTGGAGTGGAGGTGTATAAGTGCTTCGATATTCCCCATTTTGTGTTCATTTTTATTTCGTGTGTTTGGATCCTGATTTTGGATTTTATTACAAGGTATATCAAATTATTGTAATTTATTGTTTATTATAAATAAATATGAAAATTTAATAATTATTTTATCGCTGTGGTAACTATAAGAGTTAGCTGAAGGCTCGTTAATTGTGACAATATTTTTTCAAGAGACTTATAGAACTTATAGATATAATTTCCATGCTAGAGAATAAATTTAAAATTTATATGCTAGTCTATATATATTCATATGTCTGTGTCAATATCCTTATAATAAAGAACATTACTCATATTAAAAGGCCCCTCATCACAACAAAAGAAAGAAAACCTAACATAGACCTAATAACAAAGATGCTGCTGTATAAAACAAAGAACTGCTCATTAATTCATTACTAGCGGCGCTCCGCGATTTCACTCGCGTAATTTTCGATTGAATGGAAATATCGTGATGAAAAATAGACGTTGGCCGATTCTCAGACCTAACTGCCATGCCCACAAAATTTCATGACAATCGGTCAAGCCGTTTCGGAGGAATATGGTAACTAACATTGTGACATGAGAATGAATTGTTATATATATAAATAATATAATATGCATATATAGATATATGCATATTATATTATTTATAATATTTATACTCAATTCTTTCTCATGAAAATAGTTTATAGCCAAATCCTTCAGCTATTATTAGACTTAGAACATAAACACGACATATTAAATGGCTAACCTTGATGCGTATAAAATGAGAGCGGTCTGCATCGAGAACTTTTAAAGCTTTCAACAGTTATGAACTTAAAATCAATTTATAATCAACTGTCATTAAAATAGATATTTCTATTTTATAATACAAAGAATAGTAAGAATTGCCAAAAAATGAAAAAAATTATACTCTACTTTCTGATTTTTCTATAATCTGATTCTTTCTCGTCTTGGTTGAAAGTGTACCACTTTCAACGTACGTTTCTACGTATTTGAATATTATCTATAATATCATGCTCTTGCTTTGATGACAGTATATTCAAAATAGTATTCTTATTAATATCTTCTCCAATTATTTAAATTTTATTTATCTATATATTGTGTACCTAAATTATGCAAAATATGCTTATAATGCTCAATACTGAATGAAGAAAAGCTGACGGTGATTATGGTAGTGCCCAAAGCCAAATGTTGTTTTCAATAACTGATTATGATAGTTGACTACAAAAATAAAGTATGGATCAGCATTTTTATACGGTGGTTGAACTTGTATGTTTAAGAGTACATTATATATAATATAATTTACTGATCTCTCCCCGTAGCACGCTGCCTTTTTTTTTGCTGACGTAAGGGAATACATTTACGTATGATACCTAGGAGCCCGGGTGGCCCCTAGATATGTCGGACTCGACACTTGGGAGAGCAATGCCGACTAAGCCTGCCTTCTGCCGCTTTAATTGGAAGGTCCTGGATCTACTGGTAACAGGATCACACCAGCGACATGCTGGTCTCGGTGAAAAGGCCAAACTCCTAGAGGACAGTTCGGCTGCCTCTGAAGAGTCCTTACTACAACATCAGAACCGTGCAATGGGGTCAGGTGTAGCTCCCTTCCCTAGTATACAATTTTTCTTCGCTCCTATAAAGTTCAATGGGCATTTTTTTTTTCTTGTCATTTCATTTCAATTCATTTCATTTTATTTTATTTCATTTCATTTCATTTCATTGCATTTCATTTCATTTCACTTCATTTCATTTCGTTCAATCAGCATGAAGCGATCATGAAATGAAATTGAGCTGTTCGCTCGCCCAAACATCACGATTTAAGTTTCCACTGTTTTACGGCAAATCTCAAACTCGAGATATTCCGGGCGGACGCCGACGACGTTATTTTTAGAGAGGACAGACGTTTTACAGAACGTTGGGCCTACACCGGCTGATTTATACGAATTTCGGTTATTTTTACATATCGCGTATCGTGGACATTGAAAATTATTATGGCCTAATAACATCGATTCTTATTGGAATTGAAATTCATATCTTTTGTGCCGTCTAGACTTTAGATCTGCTACTGGTAACCAACAGCGGTTGTAGACCATCCTTGACATGGTAGATGATCAACGTCCGACCAAAACGTGGCCTCATGGTAGTAACACAGCCATAGGTTATTGCACAGATTCTAATTAATAAAGATATTTTTAAATTAGTTGTCATATTCAAACTACGTACGTGAAAACAAGAAACGGGGGTTTCCTTTTCTTTCAAAATGTAAAGTTTCAAACCAAACGCAAAATGTAAAATTTCAAACCAAACGCAACCGAACTGTATGAAAAAATATTTCTTTTGAAATTATGCTCCACAATTTAATTGGTCATCTCTGCTCAATTTCAGACACTACAGATGTCCGAATGTCCTAATGACTTACTACACGGACGCGGTAAGTTGGGACCTGGCAACTATGCGAAGATTGGTCTCTAGCCCCGCACGGGGTGGTGCGGGGGTAGAGAGCAGGGGAAGGAATTTTTGCCAGGTCCCAACTTACCGCGTCCGTTATACAAACATAATGCTTATGCCATAGTACAATAAGTGTATTATGCTTGCCATAGTCATGTAGCATGTTTAAAAAACATTCAAGTCCACCTATGATTGATGTGGCGAGTATTTTAGTTGCAGATAAATCTTTTAAAATAAATCACAAAACATACTTGCTTTATTACGAAAATAGTTGCGGATTTATGTATATTTTCCCACCTATATTTTATTTCTATTTGGAAAATATATAAATCATATTTGTATTTAAACACAGTACCTACATAAATATAAGAAACTTATTTTTAGTTTCTTAAGTTTGTAAACATTAATCATTGTCTTATAATTAAAATCTGATGATTAAATCTCTACAAATAAGAAGGAAACTGATTCGAGCACGTGTTTCATTCTCTCAATGCATTTGATGACATTCAAATACGTAAATAAACATGGCGGCTGCCAAGATGGCCGGCCTTGCTGTTTTATCGTAGGTTCATGTTAGTTGATACGCTAATTGAATAGAACTAGAATATGGTGCAAATTAGTACAATTTAATTTTAGATTTTAGTGTAGGACGAGAATAATAAAAATGTGTGTGCTTTAGACTACACAACTGAAGTAAAACTTCACACACGAAAAATAACCGGCTTTTAGTGGGAGAGAGAACGAAAATGTGCGCGTGCACTGCTCTTTCTTGCTCCTACAGTAATATAAATAGAAATAATATAAATAAGAAACGTCACTCTCTGTCTTGACTAACTTATATATCCATCTCAACTTCCGTTCGCCTCGTCCGATCACGCCTGTCGTAACGCTATAGTCCCGCATTTACCAGCTTACATCCCAAGTAAAGCGCGCTTGAAGAAGTTTTACTTAAATATTTGGGTTGGCTAAATGGTATAATGGCACGGGTTCCAATCATAGATGACCAAAGGAAAACGCAAAAAAATGATTGGCTGTGCTTCTGAATTGTAAGAAGAGTAGAGACGGTCCTCTCTATTCATTTGCCATCACGTTGAATAATCATTAAACTCGGTTTAATTTTTGTACTCTCTGTATTTTGAGTATTCAAGGCACTTAACCAATAATATTAGTCGTTTATTTTTTTATATTGACTTACTATAACTTTGAGTAAATCGAAAAGTTTTAACCTTTCAATTTATTAAACCTCTATTCTCGTCTCTACATCAAAACAATGCTTACAATTCTTAATAATTTTGATAAACATAATAATTATTTGTATGTAAGGAGAAGTCATTTACAATAAAGTCTGTTTTGTACAATCTTGTAGGCAATGGTTTAGTTTTGGAGTTATTCCGGATATCTTCTGCACACTTTTGTGGGTGTTGGCATTCGCCAAAGTGTTCGTTTCCCTCCATATGCTAAAGAAAACCAATATCACTAAAAGAATTTTCACTAAAACAACCTTTATGTAAAGTAAATTTTAGAAACGTAATAATAATTCATATCTTACGTAAGCATAAAAAGCTACTATGTAGAATAGAGGAATTAATACATAAAATTCTGTTCATTCTACGAACTTCTTATCCAATTATAATTTCAAGCTGCTTTTGACTATCATATACAAGGTTGATAAAAGCGAGAGACATTAAATGAAACTACATATATAGTGTATTTTTTCCAGGCTACACAACTAAAATCAGATCAATCGGAGCAATAGTTTAGCCACAAGAATGTTTTAAGTTCTTCTCTCTACGTACTCGCTGTACCACAGCTGATCGTTGTCTTCGGCTGGCCGGGGTCATTCACCCCGTGTTCGCTGTAGCCGTCTGGCATGATTACATTTTTTCGCTATTTAACTTGTTTGAAAAAGTATTTTCGTATACTTCTCGTAAACTTTTTTTTAATAGTTTCGGTTTATAGCCTTTCGCGTTTATCAACCTTGTATATCTTCACTATCATTGCCGTATATTTACTTTCGGCAATGGATATAAGTTATTTACAATGAATGATATTTGTTGTTGAAATCTTTTGAATTCTAGATGCAAATCCTTTCTTTATATACTTACCTACCTACATTTTTTTAACTCTTTTACAGCTGTTCTGAAAAAACAGTCGACAATACGAGATAAAGCTGAAAACGGCGTGGAACCCGCAGATGACAAGCTAGTTAAACCTTCAGCAGCAAAACTAGCAGACAAATCAAAAACAGGGGAAGAGAAGTCGAAATTTACTAAACCTGTTCCAAAAAGCACGGTGAAGTCTGAAGAAAAGCAAGCAAATGATAAAGGGCCTGACAAACCAATAGCTAAAACTGTAAGAACTGTAGACAATAAATCAAACGAGAAAAGTGTAAATAATACAGATAAAAAAACTACAGACAAAAATGAAACAAAGGTAAACGATAAAACTCCAAATGGTAGAACTGTTAATAGTCAAGATAATAAAAAAACGGAAAAAGTAATTGAGAAAGAAAAGCCCGAAGATAAAACAAAAATGGCAACCAAACCACCAGCCGCGGCAGACAAAAATCCATCCAAGGTATGCATCGATACTTAGTAAATTTGTCTTAATTTTCTCATACTAATTTTGTTCAATTGTTGCCTGTACACAACATTTGTGTAAATATGAATGTATTTTACTCGCCCAACATTTACTTTTAGAATGATACAAAAAGGTATAGAAACAGAATAGGACACGCCACACTGCATGCTTGCATGCACCCAAATTGGGCCGGCGCGACCGGGAGGTACCTCTCGCTTAAGCTGGCTTCTCACTGCGCGTGTTAGCCCGCGCCGCGCCGCGCCCGCACGCGCCCCGCGCCCGCACGCGCCCCGCGCAGTGTGAACAGCTAGGCGCGGCGCGGCGCGACCTATCCGCTAAAAGTCGGTAACTTCAAAGGCGCGGCGCTGGCTCGCGAGTGTAGGCGATCGATACATATATACATATATACACACATTCATCCACCAACCAACGGTACGCGCCGATTTCCGTTGGATGGCGCGGTGAGTCGCGTGGCGCGTCCCCGCGCGTGGAGCGGCGCGGCGCGTAATAGCACGCTCAGTGAGAAGCCAGCTTACACGAGACCGGCGTGACGCGACAGCTGGGCTGTCACGTTTCGTGCGGTGTGTAAACAGCCAGTGAGAGAGCCGGCCGAGGAAGGAGGGCAGTGCATCTGTAAAGCCTCTTTGCGGATGTCTATGGGCGTTGGTAGTCGTGAAAATGGCTTCGAGTGCTCGTTTGCCCCTTATACCATAAAAAAAAACCAATTGTTTGTTTGTAGAGGTCTGAATCCAGTAGTGAAGAATAAGACTTTGTCGGATGGATGATGATGTTTGTACATTAAAATATGTGTAAAATTTATGCATATAGTGTAAAATTATAATTAACTACATATTTACGCAAATAATTCCGTTGATTTTTAATACAGTTTTCTTTTTTTGGTAATTTAGCTACCACCCCGCAAACCCTCTCTTCAAAAAGCTCCGTCCAAAGATGATGTAGCGCTGAAGAAATGGAGAGATCCCCTTCATGAACGAGTTAAGGAGAATATTGACAAGACTTTAGCCAATGACGTTCCCAAAGGGCATACTTTGACAAAGAACGAAAGCTTAAGAAGTAAGTTCCAAATTTTCTTTCGACTTCATGTGATTATCTATAACCACTTAATCAATTTTACTGGCTTTTAAATTTGCTTTAGAGATAAGTACTAAGTAATAAGTATACGTGACAGATCTAAAGTTCATGGAAACCCCCTCGAATAAGCAATTAAACTACTTAGGAGGTAAAATTTTGATAAAATCATTGTTAAGAAATATTTGCATAAAAAGCGGGCCTTGAGTTTATTGACTGTACTTAGTGCCCGTTTAGTTAGTCTACCTTTAGCGCATACATCCATCCAATATATCTAAAGCAAAATTAAATGTAAATTTTTAATCTAAGACTAAGAAGAAAAGTTTCAATTGCATTGCATTATAAATGTCCGCCCAGATACAAATGCGCCAAATCATATTGTATACACATATAATATGTATTAGCAGATTTTCGATCATCTATTATTATATCTAAGCGTGTATAAATATCGTCTTTGTTGTGATCGCGCTATACTCATGACACATGCGCATATTTATCTATGTTATATTTGTATATCTAAAATGAGAATAGTATGTATTAGCAAACATTGTGTTGCACGCAATACTAGCAACTCGTCCTGGCTTTGGGACCCCGGGGGGTAAAAATTTCATTTAATCCTATTGCTTTCGATACATATACCAAATAATAATTCGTTAGGATATCTTACGATCATTTGTTTTTTCAAATTATAGGTGTGGTACATGCGTAGGAAAGGTTTAATTTATAGATTTCTTTTCTTTTAGGTCGGTTTCGTTTATAGCTTACGTATCTTACGCAATTTGTAGTGTTTTATCTATCTAGTTTCTAGATAAATCCAATTTAGTGGCATTTTAATCATAAGAAATTTTGGCTTTTGTCTAGCAATTTTCATAGGCGAGCTTGTGCTCCGGGGGAGGGGATTGAAACTATAGCACCCAATAAAATTCCCTGCGCTAATAAATCGACATATGAGTGCATAACAGTTTCAAAATCTCTTATAAAATGTAGGTGTCTCAAGGGCGTTTTGAGACTGAAAGTTATTAATCTATGTATATGATTTTAGTCTACATTTGTGCCAATTTTCAAACTAACCACTCATAATTTAATGATAAAGAATAAGGAACATTATAACATAAGTAGTATTACGACAATATTTTCTTCAGTCGCAAACATATTTTAAGCTATTGTATTATACGGAGTACGATGAAAACAATAAATCAATGGCACATCGCTTCAGCCATTAAGATTCCATCGTCAGATGTTTTGAGCGCTAAGCAGTTTGTGGTCTAAATGTGATCTGAAATAGTCTCAGATAGTTCCGCGTAAGACGCGGAGTGCAGATCAGGTGTAAATGCACTGTCTGAATACGTAATGCTAAATCAATATCGAATGATTTCAAACCAGAAAACAATGATTTTGGTGTAGTTTTGGTGATATCGGATCTTAAAGTGATAAAAAGAAAAGTGAACTGTGAGATACATTCTTCAAAATGGATGAACCTAATATGTACAAAGGTGATATTTTTCTTACTATCTTATCGGACTTCTAACTCCACTGTCACTGAATAAATTTATGTGGAAATAATAAAATAATAGAGATAAATTAATTATTATTTGTGATCACCACATAAATTAGTTAAATACTTAGTTAGTTTTATATTTAATCCTATCATTAGCTTAATTTTTAAATGATTGAATATAAACAGAATTATAGCAGGAATATCGCTCTGCGCATTTGAACGTTGCCAAAATGTCTTCACTGATTTATGCAATATTTCTGTTTAACATGACTGAATACTTAATTTCAGACATATTACTAATTATGCAATTAATATATTTTAGGAATATGAATATAGTTTCATAGGAATGTACCTAGGAAGTTTATAGGAATGGCTCTAGAGTTTTTACGAATTTCTCGTTCGATTTCAGATTGGCGTTATTTATTTCTCACGTAGACGCTCAAAAAAATGTTGAATTTCCTGTACAATGCGTTAAATATAAACTTTATGTTTATATTATATCCAAACATCTAAATAAATAAATAATGTGATAAACTTAGTGTGTAGATTCTCCAAATATGGGTATATCCGTCTATAACATGTCTGAAATATGTTTTTACAAAAAACATCATGCTTATTTCTTTGATAGTCAATAATATAGTATAATATAGCTAATAGTCCACAAGTATAGTTTAAATATCGCTTTTACCTGACTACGTCAAAGGAAGGTAATGTTTTGTCGACCGTATGTATGTACGTAAATTTCTAGTTACCTGTTGCAGTCTGAAAGGCTTAATGCATTTTAACGTATGAGATGTCTGATAAACTGAGTTCAATAAAATTATATAAAAAAAATTATATTAATACACTACCTCGTGTATAGTGGCTAGCATATTTTGATTAAATAGGTATAATCACCACTCGTGGGGTCCCGAGTTCGAGTCGCGGATTGATCCGAAGTGTTTTTAAGATTTCTAATACAGGCCTGAGTCAGGTTGTATTACACCCGCGTGCCTCAAAGAGACGATAAGTCGTCAGACCTCTCCGTCCGTGCTGGTCACTTGAAGGACTCACAATGAAGGAATACAGAGTGCACTTGTGTCTGCATACACACTTGTGCACTTTAATAAGTCTCGCGCAGTTTGGCCAGTCTGACTAGTCATGTCATGTCATGTCTATGATGACTGTCATAGCCGAAATTCGTCTATTACGACATTTTTTTTTATTGGACAACAAACAGCGTTAGTGCACCAAACAGCAATTTAGTATTATTCTATATGCAGCCGAATTGGGCCGGCACAATCGGAGAGCTCCGCTCGCTACCTTTACTTTACACGATGCGTAAATTGATATGTGTACTGTCGCGTTTCGTGCAGTGTCTAAGAAACCGGTGGCCCATTGAAAGAAGACGAAGGATGGCAACCTCTAAACAAATGTATATGGGCGTAGTCACGAAAATGGCTCTGACTGCTCGTTTTCCCCAATTTAAAAATAAATCTATAACATGCATTTCGTAATTTTCCAGGCCTGTTAAAACCCACACCACCGCCGATGCCACCCCCGCTACCGCCCAAACTCCCGCCACCACCAGAGTTCAAGAAGGCCCCCATCGACCCTGACAAGCTGAAGAAGATCGAGCAGCTGCGCAGCAGACCCCGGAGACGGCCGGACTGGAGTGACATGATGAAGGAGGTGGAACAGGGGAAGAAGTTGAAGAAAGTCGTCTGTAACGACAGGTAAGGTACACGAACTTCTTTAAAGAGTTGGCCACCTTTTATTTGAATTGGCTACTGTTTACCTTAGATCGTTTTTCTATTGTATTCAGTAGGAGGAGGGCAAACGAGACGTCTGTATCCCAAAATGTGCCACCGGAATAATAATGTCGTGCTAGCCGATTTCGGCTACGGCAGACGTGCCATCTGCGCAGGACATATTATAGTGCACAAGTGTGCGCGCAAACACAAGTGCACTCTCTATTCCCTCATTCTCATATTCCGATGGGACGGCAATCCGACACGACCGGTGAGAAATCAGGCGCAGGACCTACGGCCGTGCTCTCCGAGGCACGGGGGTGTAACACCGCCAACTTCCTGACTCCGGACTGTTATTAGAAATTGAAAAATCCTAATAACAATTTTCGGTCCGACCCGGGATTCGAACCCGGGACCTCACGTCTGTGGTTGAACACGCTTACCACTAGACCACGAGGCAGTCAAGCCACCGGAAACTCATCACTCAACTCAACCTTGCTTACACCATACCAACTGTGCTCTCGCGTCTCGCGCGGTATGTAAGTACCGTACCCTATGGAGGGGCGGGGGAAGGAGGAAAGCAACGCATGTGTTTAACACCGGGGCGTCTATGGGCGTCGGTGGTCATGAAAATGGCTCCGACTGCTCCCTATACTTTTTTTATGGTACAGCAGGAGAAACGGGCAGTCGGAGCCATTTCTATGACTACCGACGCCCAAAGACATCTGCATAGAGGTTATACAGGTGAGATGCTCTCCTTTCTCCTCCTACCTCCATGGGCCACCGGCTACTTACATACCGGACGCGACAGAACAGCTGTCACGTCTCGTGTTAGCGAGAAGTACAACCTTGGTCGTATCGGCCCAATTCGGCTGCATGAAAGCGTGCAGTGTGGCACTACCTCTTCCTAAAAAAGATTAAAAAAACAACTAATTTGCTCGACATTCCAGGTCGAGCCCCATCATCACAAGATCAGTGGTAGTCAAAAACAAGGACCAGTTCATATTCGAGTCGGAGAAACCCAACTCGCACAACGAGCTGCTGAAGGAAATCTCCAAGGGCGTGAGGTTAAAACGGGTCAAGACCAACGACAGGAGCAAGCCCAACCTGGAGGGTCTGAGGAAGTTCAGGCGACAGATGACGATAGAGGAGCAGGTCCAGAAGTCCATGTCGCAGGCCAACCTCGCCGCCTCCCCCTCGGGGACCAACGTGCCTGACGTAAGTGTAATTTTTTAAGAGGTACCTTTTTTGTTGACGCAGGGGAATTTTCCTACCCGGTTACATTATCTCTGGACCGGGCGCTGATGACGTCATGTCGCATCGGCGCTCAACTACGGTGCGCGTACTGACGCAACAGGGTGCACGCGGGGCCGTGAACGGGGAACGGGGGCGGGGCGCACATTCCAGCCAGGTCCACACATAATGTGATCGAGTAGTACGTATGCCTAAGAGTTCGGTTGACTCCTAGACCTATGCCGGACTCGACACTTTATCAACACCTACTACCCATGCCGCTATCATTGGAAGGTCCCAGATCTACAGGCAACAGGATCCCTCGATCGTGAGAGGGATCTCATCCAACCGCCAGTAACAACAAAGGGAAGAGGACATTGACCTGCATGCACAGGGAGAAACGTCTTGTTCACATGATACCATCCCGAAGCGAAGCTTTGCTGTCGCAATTCGTTCTGTATTTTGAGTTTCCCGTGGCCCGTAGCATGAATAGAATTGGCCGTAAAGTACATTTCAACTTTGGACCTTTTATTCCGATGCTTTCTCCTAAAATAAATAATTGCGAATAAAACTGCAGAGCTCAACTAATAGGCATATAGGTATATGTAAAAGCTTAATGTAAGATACAAAAAAAAAAAGATGTACTAGCATCAACAGATCTTGCCATTTCACATCTATACTAATAATATAACGCTGAAGAGTTTGTTTTTTTGTTTTTTAACGCGCTAATCTCCGGAACTACTGGTCCGTTTGAAAGATTCTTTCAGTGTTAGCTAGTCCATGTAGCGAGGAAGGCTATAGACTACTTTTTAACCGACTGTGGTAAAAAAAACGGTAAACGAAGTTGCAGGCGTACGCTAGTTTGAAGTATACCTACTGACTTGCGTAATTATGATCTATGATTATTCATGAGTCAACTAGAAGCAGCGCCTTAGAGTTTTTGGGCCTCTGTTATGGCTACAAAAATGATCGTACTGCCCTTAAGCCCTAGGAGCCGGGGTTGCAGCCCTCCTAAGCCCCTCCTGGATACGGAGCTAACAAGGAGAAATATGATACTGAAATCAGATTGCTTATTTACTTGCTTTTTTTAAAAAGAGGTTTTCCTTTTTTTTTTCTTTCCGAGAGGGCTTTTCCTGGGTATATGGAAAAAAGTAACCTTCTTTATAGTATAAGTAGACAAACGAGAAATCGGAGCCAATTTCATGACAACCGACGCCGATAGACATCCACATATCCGCCTTCCTCGATGGGCTAACAGCCCACCACCACACGAAACGCGACAGCACAGCTGTCTTACGCCGGTATCGTGTAAGCGAGAGGTCCCCGGTCGTACAGGTATAGAAAGAAAGAAAGACTAGTTTATTTGTGATATATGAATACAAATATACATTTCAAACCTAACTGCTTTCCTTATGAAAAAAGCAGCTTCGCCTAACTGTGAAATATGCAATAAAATTGAAGATGTGTGACATTTGCTGATGGATTGTGTGAGGAACAAAAGTCAAAGAGAGGAATTTAGTTCAAATGTCCTTGATGTTGGGCTAGTACAGAGTATTTTAGCCCAACCAAAAACAGAAATGGCAAAAAAAATTTGTAATCTAGCTAAATTAATCAATTGATGACACTTTTTTATAATTATTATTTAGGATAATTGCTGATTAAGGTTATTTATTGTTTAATCGTAATAATAACCCTTTTTAAAATAATAAAGATTAACAAAAAAAAACCCTAACTACTTAATCAGCTCTATATATCACAAATTGGTCCCAACTCAGTATTTATATACAGACAATGTGGACCTTTGATTAAAGTTTGGCATACATTTCCAGGGAGGTGCTCCGGGAACTGGAGCTATTCCAGTAGCACCGGAGGAGGACGACATCGATGAAATGGACGACATTGACAAAGTCCGCGATGATCTCCAGTCCACAAAACAACTTCTAGCAATTGAATTGAGGTAACGATAGTATTTATTAATAGTAATAATATATTGAACGATAAATATATAAAAAGAGAAATGTATGTACCTACATAAATTTGAAACAAAGAATTACCTCATTTTCTCATAAGAGACATGTCCTCGGATTTCCTGTGTGGGATATTTTTTTTATAGTATAATGGGGCAAACGAGCTATCGGAGCCATTTTGACTACTGATGCCCGTGGACATCCACACAGAGAGTATACAGATGCGTTGTCTCATCCCACCTACATGGCCCACCGGCTACTTACACACACGAAACGAAAAACCTTCGCAAATGATAAAGAACAATAGAAAATTTCAGCTGCGTGCCTGCAAAGTGGCGCTAATTAATTATTATACAAGGTTGATGAAAGCGAGAGGCATTAAATTAAACCACGTATACTATGAGTGCCTACAGTTAATCAGAAACTATTAAAAAAAGTTTACGGCAAGTATACGAAAATACTTTTTTCAAGCAAATTAAACAGCGAAAAATTGTAATCATGCTCGTACAGCGAACGGCAACCTTGTACGGGGCTAATGACCCCGGCCGGCTCATATTCGCTATCAGCTAAGCAGACAATACAGCGTGTAAGAAGTTAGAAAAAGCTTTAAAAAATTCCTGTGGCTAAACTACTGCTTCGATTGATCTGAATTTTATTGGAAAATGGAAATTATACACTATATATGTGGTTTTAATTAATGTCTCTCGCTTTTATCAACCTTGTATATTTACTTATATTTGTGTTAGTATTTATAACCGTCCTTATAGGGACGATGAATTCGACGTCAAATTAAGTGCTATTTATTTGTTTCGTCTATAATTATTCTATCAATAAGTTGTACAATAAAGTTTTTTTGCTACGCACTTATACTTACCACTTATAATTAACTTAATTTTTAGAAATAAGGAGGCGCAAGAAAGAGAAAACAAACGTTTACTTACTAGAATACAAAATTTAGAAGCCGAACTGGCAAGAGAACGGGCTATTATTAAACAGGAACAACACAAAACCGTAATATCAGTTACCGACGCATACGACGAAAGATTAGTCACTAATCTCAAAATGGAAGTGGAAAAGGCCAAAGAAACAGCTGATAACATAGAAAAACAATATTTAGAGGCGGCAGAAGAAAGAGACGAGGCTCAGTCAGAGTTAGAAGAAGTAAAGAGAAAGAACGCTGAGTTAGAGAAGAAATTAGAACAAGCACTTCAGGTATGTTTGTTATATTTTATGGAGTATTTAGATATTTACGTTTCTAGATACGTTTTGGTATTTTATAGAAGCGCTAGTAATGAGAAAAAAATATCACAAAATGACCAAAAAACAAATATTTCAATAAGCAAGTCCTTTTAAAGAATAGAGTAGGTACGATTAAAGTCCGAAAAAAAATATTTTGTTTTGAATATATTTATGAATCGGTCTTAGCCTGTGTTTTTATTAACGTAATACGTATGGTAGTATCCATATTATGCTGATGAATATTTATAATTAAACTCGCGCAAAATTGAAAAAAATAACCTACGAATAGAGGAATCATTTTAACATCTTTTAATAAGTATTATGTATTGAATGTTTCATAGTAAGTCAATTATTTTTCTAATTTTACTTACATAGTCACAATACTAAAATTACACCATAAGGTAGTTAAAATAGTGAATATGATTTTGGATTAACACAGCTTGCTCTAATCAAACGCTTGCAGTAGAAACACAAGCCAATATTGAATAAGTTATATAATTGACCATGGTAATAGAGTTGTAACTATTTAATAGCACAGCAACTTGGAAGCTACTTTTGACGACTAGCCAATACAAATAAATGCAATATGCGTTTTATGTCTATCACTATCATTAACCGGAGGACCACTGCTAGATCTTCTCCTTAAGGTCTTCTCCTTAAAGCGCCATGGATCACGGTCAAGAGTCACTTGCATCTAGTGGCTCCCCGCCATCTTAACCAAGTCGTCGGTCGAACTGGGTTATATAATAATAATAATAATTGTGGACTTTTACACACCACGTTAGTCTAGCCCCGTGCTAAGTACCGTAAGGACTTGTGTTACGGGTACTAGACAACGGAAATATATTTAATATGTTTTATAAATTTAAGAAATTTTATATATATAAGATTTTTATTATAGAAATACATATAATACATAGATAAACAACCATGACCTAGGCGGGATTCAAACCCGCGACCCCTGGCGCTACATATAAATGTGACAAATATGTTTTACTAGCCTTAGCTCAATAGGTTATAAGAAATAACTCATTTTGAATATATACATGCGATACAATATAATATTATTTTATATTATATATTTTATATTATTATTTTTTTCAAAAATTCTTTTTGCATTTGAATACTACTAATGTACGCTATCCCCCATTAATACACAGGTGTCCCTTTTTCTTGGACATCCTGTATATTTTATATTTTAGTGTCAATAATAAAAAAAAAGTTAAAAAGCTTTGCGTATGTTTCTAACTACTAATGCCTATAACATAACATTTGCTTACAAATTTGCAGAATAAATTTGAAGAGATTTTGCAATCGGAGGAACCATTGTCTTTCTATCAAAAGAATCAAAATGATTTCTTGAAGCAATGTAGGTTACTAGACATAGACGTGAACTCTCCAGAGGCGGAAAAATTAAAAATGAGCTCGTTTAATGCTAATAACAATATACCTAATGCTGCTTTTACTAACAATATCTACGATGACGAGGTAACACATTGCATTTTTACTATTAGATAGTTATTTTAATAATCGTCCTAGCCGAATTTCGACTTCATCGGCCATCTCTTTAGACGAGCCATCGGCGCAGGACATATTATTATAGTGCACAAGTGTGCGCGTAGTTATAAGTGCACTCTCTATTTCCTAATTCTCATATTCCAATGGGACGGAGAGAAATCAGGCGCAGGACCGATGGCTTAACGTGCTCTCCGAGGCACTGAATTATATCAATACTGCTTTATTAACCAATGAATGATGATAGTATTAAGTTACTAGCTGCGCCCCGCGGTTTCACCCGCGTAAATTTCGATCCCGTGGAAAATAGAAAATCATCCCATGGCATCTCGTTAGAACATTTTTTCAGGATAAAAATCTATCCTGTCTTATTTCAAAATTACTCTCTGTGTATCAAATTTCATGAAAATTTGGTTCAGCAGTTTTTGCGTGAAGAAGTAACAAACAAACACAAACTTTCGCATTTATAATATTAGTAGGATGATGGAGTACGTGTCTTTTTGATACTTTCGAACTCACGGCCAGCTTTAGCTCACGAAAACCACCCAAACGACAGGGATCTCTTATAAAGTGCCTCATGTCTATTAGCAATAACATTCTGTTCGAGCTAACTAAGTATCGTCTTCTACAATATAATATTAACCAGAAGTACCACAAAAGCAAAATGGTCATAGATAACTGTAAAGTTAGGACTCCATCCTAGCTTAACAGTTACTTTTAAAAATTAAAAAAAAAAAACTCATTTAATGCATGCACGACCAGACCCAAAAATATTTAAAATTTTTCAATCATGTTCAGTGAGAAATGACCATAAACCTACGTAAAAATGAATCACTTTAAACGTGGCAGCCATTGGATCATAGCTACCATTAAAAACATTACATGTAGTAAATAAATATTTCAGGGCATAATGCCGACAAGCGGGTCCAGACGACCCAGTCACGCCATCCGGCAGCTCTCTGTTACAAAAGACAACAGTTTCGAAGAGGAAGAGGAATCAGAAGAAGAGGAGGTAAAAAAAATATTATTTGTATTTTATATATATTACTAACTACATGACACTGCTTGAGGCCAAGGATTATTACGAATTATGAAAAAACGTGAAGGAGATAATTCCAAATGGCGAACTATCGACAATAATCTGTTGGCTCATTCGAGTAGAGTTATACTGAGGTATATGTAACTCCTACTCATCAACTTACTAGTTGATAGGAGATAATACGATCATAATTAATTATATACGTATGTATATATACATAATTAGTTATATAGTATGGTTATATGACCATAATTATTAATGACTATTATTATATCAAGCCCATTATGTGTCCCATTGATGGGCAAACTAGGCTTCCAACCATTTTTTTCCATTATTATTAATTATTTTGTTCCATCCTCTTGACTTTTAGGGTAAAAAAATATAATAAGAGAGTTATGCCGCCGGCGACACCAATGGTTTCCATGAATCTCTATGAAATGATTCCGAGCGCGGCGACCGCGACATGCGCTCGGCAGCCTCGGCGTCGTCGATTTCATAGAGATTCATGTGTCCCAAGCATTGTGGTTGTCGCCCGTCTCAGACTTGTACTTTAACTAAAATGAAATTTATTGTAACAGGAGGAGACTGAAGAGAAGAAGCAAAAGCGCATGGAAAAAGAAGTGCGCAATTTCAAGAATAAAATCCGACATCTCAAAGAGAAGCAGGAAAATATGAAGAGAGAGCGAATGGCCTACAAAATGGCATTGAAGAATCAACAAGCATGCCTGAAGTAAGCTTTATAATAAATACTAGATATTACCCGCTGTTTAGCTCGCGTGGTAGAAAAAAATATTATTTGTACATATTACAAACAAAGAACAAGATATGTAGGTATGTTATTCAATAGGATACTCAATTTTTTTCGTGATAAGAAGGAGCCGATGGCACTCTTCAGTCCTATAATTATTTCCATACGAAATATCACATCGATCCGTTGATCCGATTTGATGTGAAAGTAGGACAAAGAAACAAACAAACAAACAAACACGCATTTAAAATATTAGAATGATTGTCAGAAACATGTTTACAAAAATATAATTATATCTACTTTATCTTGCTTCCACGGTAATATAAGAAAAGTAACTATCTCTCTCTTTCTGTCTTCAATGACTTATATCTCCCTCTCAACTTCCATTCAACTCGCCCAATCACAGTATATTATAATATTCACCGGTTTTCACAGGGATGAGAAGAAAAAATACAAAGAACTAAAGAGAGAAGTTGACAAGATGGCTGCAATGATGAAAGAGGTCGGCTCCGATGATGAGGAAGAAGAAGAGGAAGAGGAGGAGTCTGAAGAAGAAAAGAAGAGCGAGACGGAAGAAGAGTCTGAAACTGAAACAGAGCAAGACACCGAGAGCGAAACTGAGAGTGAAAGTGAACCAGAGGTAAGTTAGCTCTTGTAATACCCATCTTGTTATTTTTAATGAACTTTCTTCTGATTAAATTCAATGCTTATGTAATGTTATTTATGTGAATTGCGTAACTTAATAAATTATCTTAAAAGCTACGAACCAGACGTCTTGACACACTATCTTAGCAATTAGATTGGTTATGACTCTCGATAAATAAAAAATAAAATTAAATAATTCGAGAATAGTAAGCTTTTATTGCGTTTAAGTTTATTATGTTATGCAAACCGATGATAAATGTAATGATAAGTGATGATATATCTCTTCTTAATCATTACCTATATCTCCTTGCAGGATGCGCCGCTTCCGAAAAAGAAAGAAAATCTCTCGCACCGTCTGAAGAGGCATGAATCTAGAGTTAATGCTCTGAAAAAGGGCAATGCACTGCTCATGGCTAACGTGGACCGTCTAAAAGACGACGTATTAAAACAAAAAGAAGAATCTATGTCCCTTCAAAAAGAATTGGACTCGCTTATTGATGATCTTGAATAGACATTGTTAATTCTACCACAATTTAACAACACAATATGATAAAATAATCATAAAAAATTTAACACTATTGTTAATCAGTATTTTGATCATATTATATAAATCGATATCATTGTTAACAGCAGGTAACATACGATATTTGAATGTAACTTAACTATAATATAATTATTATTTTCAATATTACGGTTATTGTAAATAAAATAAAGTTGATATTAAATAAATGAACCCAAAAATATGATTGATTTATTTTAACTATCAAAACATGTATGTAACCAAAACTATTTATTACTCTCCTACATTAATGCAGTCATTGAAGCATTATAGGTCCGATTTTTTTTACTGTGAACCGAATTGCACACAATTTTGGAATTAGGTTCATCTTATCCTTAATTTCAAAAGTGAAAATGATTTGAACTCCGCCACCACCCAGGGCGTGGTTGCCACCCCTTCTCGGGGGTTAATTTATTTTTTTTCAAAATAACCTCGGATATCAAAAGAAGGCCTAGTTTTAAGCAAAAAATCATCTGCAAAGTTTTTCGAAAAATCCAATACTTTTCAAGTTATTGGCAATTGAAAATTCGAAATTTTTTCACGTTTTTCATAGGTTTTTTGTCTCCAAAAATATAGGTTTGACCGAAAACTTTACGAAGAACAAAATTGTAGCAGGTAAGAAAATAAACAATTTGGTTGTTTATAAAGTATTCTAAGTGCAATATTAAGCTAGATATTAAATATCAAAGCCGTTTTTTATTTTGTCTGAAATTTTATCGATGTACTCAATGCCATCTAGTGGCGAGCAGATGCATCTTATGCATTCTGATAGAAAAGGATTTGTAGTGCTTGAAATAATCTTTAAAATGAGCACTAAAGTCTTTTGTACGCAAAATAAGTGAGCTGTATTGCAAATGAGAGGAGCATCTAATGTTTTTTCTTTAAAATCAATGGGTTTCCTAAGTGCCATTTCCATCAAAATTAAAATTAATCGTATTCCGCCTATAATTAGCTTTATTATTAAGAGTTTGATAGATTGTATTAGTTTGGCTGCTTCAGGACTCATATTTTGCAAAAAAAGTCACGATTTAAGAAAAAAAAACAAAATTCAAATTTTTAAAATAACCACCTTTTTTCATAATATCTCAAAAATGACGACAGATAGGTATAAAAATATTTTTTTTTTTTTGTTCAGCCTATGTTGTCCCACTGCTGGGCAAAGGCCTCCCCCAAACTTCGCCAACCATCCCGGTCTTTTGACTTCTCCCACCAGCTTTTGTCGAAGGCATCGAGGTCGTCCCGCCAACGTTTCCTCGGCCGTCCTCTGCGTCTCGCTCCGTCCGGGGCCCACTGAGATATTATGTGGGCCCACTTCTCGGCGTTCATCCTCGACACATGACCAGCCCACTCCCACTTCAGCCGGGCGGTCTTGTTGCCGACGTCTGCGATGCGGGTCGTTGAGCGTAGCGTCGTATTCCGCACCCGGTCGACGCGTTTGACGCCGAGGATGCTACGCTCCATTGCCCTCTGACAAATCTTGAGTTTGGACTTCTGGAGCTCGGTCAACGACCATGTCTGCGCACCGTAGGTTAGGACGGGCAGGATACACATGTCAACGAGTTTGCGTTTTAATGACATAGGAAGGTCGCCTTTCATGTACGCTTTCATAGACCAGTAGCTCTTCCAGGAGTGGTCGATACGGCGGCTGATTTCTCGGTCGTGCCTGTTTTCGAAGCTTGCTATATAAAAATATAGGAATAAAAAATTTACAGTGCCACAAACTTATCTGACCCGGTGGCCAAGATTGGAACTAAAGCCGTCATTTTGAAATGACAATCTGTTGTCAGTTTTATTAGTGGAACGACGCACAAAACTCGTTTACCCTAAAGGGATGGGACAAACATATTTTTAAAGTCTTTTCTTTTATGCAAGAAGAGAAACGTCTCCAAGCTCCATTAATTAATGAATAAAGTAAAATGTTGTAAATTTAATTTTTACACGACCATAATTACAACATTAAAATATAATACTACATTCTTTTATTTCTAAATAACTAATAAAATAATAGTTGTCATGATTTTAGTATTGTGATGCCAAAATTTCAATTACTTCCTGCATCGGACATTATTTTTACCCTAAAAATCTGAATATATCATTTAATGGCAATACTTAATTAGACAAGACTTGTCACTCTTGTCAGAAGACCGCCGCCACGACCGGGTCAGAAATGTTTGTAGCACTATAGGTATTTTTCTGACAAACAATTACGTTTTTTGTTTTTTTCTGTCAAACTAAAATTGACTGAGATATGATTGTTTAAAGAGTGCGTGGCAGCGCAATCACAGCCTCTCTTAAGCCCCTTAACCTTTCACCATTTTTGAAAAAGGTTTTATACCATATATTGCAATAAAGGATGTTGTAGCTCTCTTAATGGCCTTTACAATGTTTTTTTATAAATTGTGATAGTATAAAAATTGAAGGAGTTATGGTCCAAAAACTTATATTTTTTTCTACTTAGTAACTGAAAATTTCGGAGTGCGAATATTTGGAGCAATGTGAAAGTACGCAGAATAATACAGACCCAAAACTATTGTAATGTGTATATATAAACATAATATGGCTCATATATTTTGGAAACGTAGGCATGAATACATACCAACGTTCTTATATGTATATATAGCACATTTGAGCACGTGTTTAATAACTTGGCTTGGCAACAAAAACATTCATCCAACGGATTGGGGGTGGGTCATGAATGACGGCTTATTAAATCCACTTCAGTCTGTAGATCCACCCGCACCACAAGAACTGCTGAAAATGATTTTTTGCAACTGCAAAAAAGGACGTGGAGCGTCTTGCGGATGCAGAAAGTTGGTCTGTTTTGTAATAGTACCTGTGGAACGTGCAGTGGAGATAACTGCCAAAATAGCCCTCCAATTGAGCCAGAAGATGTTGAATGTGCCAGTGACTCCGACATTGAGTCATGAATATTATTATTATATTTTAATAATACTAGTACAATTTTATATAATTTGTAAATATTTTATTCAATAAATGCCAATTTTCTACTCTAAATTAAATTATTTTTAAATATGTAATCATATATATTTACTGTTTCAATTTTGGGGTAGTTTTAAGGGTAGAAAAGCTTAAGAATATGATAATCATTTTCGAGTGTGGAATAATATTTAAATCCTTTTCATTTTATCAAAAAAAAAATTTTCAATTTTTATCAAGGGGTAGTTTCAAGGGTTGAAAGGGGGTTAAAATTTGATAATTATTATAGAGAATATAAAATAATACTTACTCTAAACTTACATCTTTTTATGTCAGGCCAAAGTATTTTTGTGTGATTTTTTCCATTATGGGGGTTTTTTGCCAGGGTTGTAAAATTTTCAAGGGGTTGAAAATGATTTTAATATGAGG
>LUGF01057093.1:2011-20792 GCA_001625245.1 Calycopis cecrops | reverse complement strand
CACAGCGCTCACAGGTACACTTACAACATATAGGACAACGGGAGCGCCGCGGCCGGAGGACGAGCCGGCGAGCGGCACGCGACAGCGCGTACTACTGGAGCTGGCGCGACTGCTGCGCGTGTACGACGCGTCCGACCCGCCCGGCCGCGCCGCGCTCAACGCGCTCATCACCACAGCGCTCATAGGTACACTTACTACATATAGGACAGTGGGAGGTCGGAGGACGAGCCGACGAGCTGGCGCGGCTGCTGCACGTGTACGACGCGTCCGACCCGTCCGTTAAATTGTTTTAAGCAACGCAGGGCTTTATTAAAAATGTTAATAGAAGTTACTCTGTTACTGTGACTTGGGCAAATGTGAGAGTGTAATGTCAACGGACGCTGTTGTTTCCAGGTGACGTGGGCCCATTGGGGGCAGAGACGACGCGCGCGCTCGTGAGCGCTCTAGAGCTGGTGGTGGGAGACGTGGCACAGCGCATGGAGGTGGTGGCGGCGCTGGTGCGCTCCCTGCGCGAACCCGAGCCGGAGCCCGAGGCGCCCGCGCCGGTTGCGCCCGTTGACAACACGGAGGTCAAGCTGCAGGTATGTGTGTGTATTTGTGTGCGAGCTAGGGGCATGCCGGAGGTGCAACCAGCGCCGGATTAAAATCTGTCGGGGCCCGGGGCTTGGAGACCTTAAAGATGGGCCTTTTTATGGGTACAAAAATGATGTTAAGACCGAAAAATGAAGTTAAGCTTTACGGGGCCCAGGGCTGCAGCTCCCCTAAGCCCCCAACTGGATCCGGTGCGGGATGCCTCCGGTAACCAACCCCGACAACTATACCGAGCTCTTGCAGACGCCGTGCGTGTACGTACGTGTATTAATGAAACATTTTAGTCATTAACTAATTTTAATTAAAAATATCTCAAGACAGCAAGATGTAATAAGCAACTCTTCTTTAATCGGAACAACTACATAGTTTTAAAAATCTTCAGGTGATTTTAACAACTTGTGAAAACAGGACATCCGTTATCTCAGTCCACCCGTGAACATGGTGTGTGTCATTCTGAAACATCGGGCTTAATAATGAAATAAACCTCGATAAAATCCAATAAAGTACATTTATTGTAATTTGAAAGATACAAATCTTCTTCTAATATTAATCCGAAACTTGATTTAATTTAAATACATACTTGTTTGTTAACTTCTGATTATTAAAATTTTTCAAACTATCGATCTATATTCCTGTACATTCGGATTGACATAAAAAAATATTGACGAAAAACATGTCTATTGCTGTACTGTATAAATAAAAAGATAAATAATACCTTTATTTGCTAAAACACACTGTAAATAACAAATTGTATGAATAACATATCTAGTATATAATATAACCTTAAAATTAACCCTAGATATTCTGTTAGGGACAGTGTGTTTCACAAAATGGTGAGACTTCAGTTATAGTAAGAGTTTATTGGCTTATTATCCGGTACTTCATATCTGTGTTTACAGCGCGCGAGGCTACGTGTTTCGCTGAATGTCGCTATAGAGGCGCAGGAAGAAGCAGTGAGAGAGGAGAATTACGAACTCGCTAAACAGTGCAAAGCCAGGGTAAGTCGAATATACTATTGATTTAGTGATAGTTTTATAGTATATCCTATACTATAAGGGTCAATTCACACCAAAAGCGCGGCGAAGGGCAGCGAAGCGGAGCGCACTTTCAGTGTCATATGTTATTTTCATTACTATAGTACTTATTATCGAATTCTCGCGACTTCCGCGCGGATTTCAGCGACTGCTCGAGCATTCGCGGGAATCCGCGCGTCTCGTTCGAGTTTCTCATGCGATATTAATTATAGTAATTATTATAAAGTTAAAATTCATATAACACGTAAACTGCGCTCCACTTCGCTGTCCTTCGCCGCGTTTATGGTGTGAATTGACCCTTAATCAACTATAGTAGGGATATATAGTAGGAAATTTTATTAATTAATAAAAATATCTGTGGACATTACGTTTGTCTAGCTCCGTGGTAAGTACCGTAAGGGTTACGGGTGCTAGACAACGGAAATATACTTACTTAATATCTATATATATAAAACTCAAACGTGACAGCCATCTATCAACGCACAGCCCAAACCACTTCGACGGATCAAGCTGAAATTTGGCATCCAGGTAGATGTTACGACGTAGGCATCCGCTAAGAAAGCATTTTTAGAAATTCAACCCCTAAGTGGGTGAAATAGGGTGTTGAAGTTTATATGGATTTCTTAGAAATTAACGCGGGTGAAACCGCGGGGCACAGGTAGTTTTTTTTATAAATTTAAGATTTGATGATCTTGGTTTATACAATTTATCTTGTTATATTTTAATCATAATTAACTCCAATCGTTAAGGAGTGAATTCCAAAAAATTGCATTGCATAGGTACTCTAAAACTCTACATATTCGTCGTACTATATAAATATTATCTTATATCGTTTTATCGCAGGTTGCAGAGCTTCAGAAGCAGTTGGAAGAGCTGAATGCTCAGCCCCCTGCACCTGTACAACCAATGCCGGTAAGTTCTGGTTACATAATATATACAAAAGTAAGTACAAGGTAGTGCTACATTGCATGGCTTGCATGCAGCTGAATTGGGCTGGCACGACTGGGGAGGTACCTCTCGTTACACGAGACCGGCGTAAAGTCACAGCTGTGCTGTCGCGTTTCGTGCGGCGTATAGTAGCCGGTGCCCCATGGAGGGACAGGAAAAAGAAGAGCAGGGCATCTGTATAGCCTCTACGCGGATGTCTATAGGCGTCGGTAGTCATGAAAATGGCTCGGACTGCTTGTTTGTAATACACAAATAGAGTTTTTTATAGGCAGCCAAAATAAGCAATCCACGACACAACCACGAATAGCGTAAGCAGAGCATTTTGGTATTGTCTGCACAGATGTTGACACGAGAAACTCCGGTCGTTTGTCGTATCTAAAACACCGGGTCATGCCCTAACGACTGCCCAACTCAAACTAAGACAAACTTCCGTATGTCTATTCCATTATCTATATGCGCGATTACATTTTGATGTATACGTTGTATCGTTTTGATCTTGCGACAATATCTTAATAGTAGTCTAGTAGTATATCAACTGTCGTATAATGAAGGGTATTAAAACTGGAGTGTGAGTTTTTGAAACGAGCGAACGCGAGTTTCAAAATAGTAACACGAGTGTTTTAATACCCGTGTTATATGCAGTTGCATACACTGCTTTATCTTCACTAATGCAATTAATCAATTAATAAAACATTGCGAAACATTAAATTCAGGCGTATAATGTATTGTCGCAGTGAACTTGTGGTCATTAAAATCTAACCAAAGAGAGCGCAGCTGCAGCGCGCGCTGGGCCAATCAGGAGCGAGCGCGCGCTGTTATGAATTTTGACATAAGGCTCTCTCACCACTTTTTCTCTCCCTCTCGCTCTCACACAGTGTTATAATGAGATTTTACGATATCGATTTGGATATTATAACATCATGTCAATTGAGTTTTTTGTTGTCTGAGCTATAATAGTAGTTATTATAAGTCAAGTATTGGAAACATAAGTAGAATGTTACGACATTAGTGTAGATAAAAGATATTAATCAAAATGGCGTCCACGTAACATGTTTATTTCATTAGGTGATCAAGGAGAAGCCGTGCGACTCTGACATCCTCAACAAGTGCCTGGTGATACTGAACAGCGCGCTCGACACGCCACAGCTGAAGACTGTCACTCCCGTGCTGCGTATGATATTCACCGAGCTCGAGGTACGTGGTAACGTAGAGAGTTACTTATTCTACCCATGGTAAGAGATAGTGCCACGCTGCATGCGTGCATTCAACTTAGTTGAGCCGGTATTACTGGGGAGGTACCTCTCGCTTACACAATACCGGCATATATTGACAGATGTGATGTCGCGATTCGTGTCGTATATAAGTAGCCAACCCGTTGGAGAATGTCTATTCGGATGTCTATGGGCGTCGGTAATTAAAATGGCTTCACACACTTCTGTTATCCATATATAACATAATATATTATATGTGTATGTATATAATAAAGCAATTTCAGTTTCCTATTTACTTTGCAGGCAGAAATGTTCAAAAATCCGGACGTCTTGGACAATGCGTTGGAAACAGTAGCGTTGTATGGCATGCTGGATAAGGAGTTTGCACGAGATCATAAAGCGTTCTTCTTTGCTAATGTAAGTACAACAATACCTACTGGTCCAATATGGCCCAGGATAACTAAAACCTACTACAAATACGACAGACATACACTCATTCATTTTAATTAATTGTAACAAATTAGTGTAAAAATAGTTTATGTTAAAATTATTTAATTGATTGTTAACAAGTTGATCAACAAACTAAAGCTAAGTTTAATTTGTATCAATACATGATTATTAAGCTAAAAAAATATATTATGTTATAGTTTATTCCGTTACAAATATTTTTAGTACATATTTTATTTTATCTTTTAAAAATGCCTATAAACACCTTTTTAAACAATAAAGATAAAAAGAACAAAATAAGTGGAGTGAGTACATACATTCATTTACTCGAAGAAAAAATTATCTACATAGATAAAGCACATTTATATTTCAGAGTATGAATATATTTGTTTTATAATTAATTACCACATTTGTCTGCCATGTTCAAATTACAATTAAATCCATCAGTGTTTTGATCAGTGCGCACGAAGTCTATAGCCGTCACTTCTCAAATGGGATCTGTACACGAACATCTATGACGCTCATCATCATTAGCTGCAACATGTCCACTACTGGACATAGGCCTCCCCCATAGAGGTGATGATTTGATCCTCCTCCCTATGATGCCCGCTGTCTATGATTTAGTTCGCCTTTTCAATTATTATTATACGTTCGTAGAGATCATGCAATAAAGATAGAGGCAGCTCTTAGCCGAATTAAATACTTACAAAAAGAATGACAATGTCATATTGACTTTTAATATTGAAATTGTATTTGCGTATTTTTTTGTTTTTACTGATAAACATCCAATACAAATATGCAAGTTGCAAGTTCTTGTTTCAGCCACTAGTTGGCGTCACAGTCTGCGCCCTATACGTTCACGTTCTATTCCCTGTCTTTTCAGTTAGTAGACACGACTAACGAGCCGACAGTGTCGACGGTGTTGCGCTGCATTGTCGACTTGCTCTGCGTGCACGGCGCGCGCGTGTTCGAAGACGACGCGCCCGACGACACGAACGTGCGTAACGCGAGCAGCGTGCGAGACTCGCGCCGCAGCAAGCGCGACACCATAGACGATGACGGTAGGGTGCTACTAATTGTCATTTTAATTACCCTATCCCACTGCCAGTACATTTACCCTTTACTGAAAAACTATGAGACCTTTTGTTTTGGAATTTAAGATCGTAATTTTAAAATATGTCTAGATGTGTTATCTTTTCAGGACAGGGCTAGGGTTGAACCGGTGGTAGATTTAATTGTTGACGTTCAAAAAGTAATTCCTGTAATTCTATTTTGAATAAAAACTTTTCTTTCTTTCTTTCTTTCTATCTAATATTAAAATAAAATGATAATAATTGGGCGAGCGAAGCGAGTCCACACTATCCCACTGCCGGTACATTTTTATGGTACACTTTACTGAAAATGTATAAGATCTTTGGGTTTGTACTTTAGCATAGTAATTTAAATACGTGTCTAGATATGTTATCTAATATCAAAATAAAATGATAATAACATTATAGACAATAACAAAACATATATATTCCACTACTAACGCCACCCATGATTTAAGATGTGCAACAGTAATAAAAGTATTTATACCGGCTTAAAAATCTTACGAACTTATAAAGTTGCGCTTCCGCTAGTACTATCTATATATTAATACGTGAAGCAAAACATTAGACCGCTTTATACGAAAATTGGTCGGATGGGGGAGTATGAAATTTGGCACAGTTATAGTTTATGTGTAGGAGAAGTGCACAACGCTAATATTTTTTTTGTCATTAATTGCAATTAAAGATCATTGTCAGAGAGATTGTCAAAAATCAAAACAAAGATATGTGTGTGCTCATTAAAGTAAACTATGATTTAAACCTACGCCGCTTCAATGATGCAGATAAAACTGATTAATATTTAGTATGGGTGATGGGCGACCAGTATTATAATTTATATTTGAAAACTTATAATTTAAATTTATTATGGTCGAATTTCGACCACTCGACGACCACTAGTTATAATAAATATAAAATGCAAGTAGGAATATAGTGTAGTGAATACGACTAACGAACCGGTAGTGCTACGATGCGGACGTCCTATAGGGACCGTGCACGAGAGGCAGCACTTTCGCCTCCCTAGTGATCATTTTAGTAATTAAGTGCTAACAAAACACTAAGCAAATGACAGTGACATGTTGACATTGTTATATTATACCTACAAACGAAAATTTGCTAGCTTAAGGTTCAGATTTCAGCCGCTAGTTAGCGTGGCAGTCTAGAAGCTTATTCCCTATAGACGATACGCCCAACGAGACGACCGGCAGCGTACGATCACGCGCACATTATGCACTACACCATAGACCACAGTAGACTTAAACTTTAATGTGACAAGCAAGTACGCTAAAAACTCTTTTAAATTGAGTATTTGTAGAATTATATCTATATATAATTTATCAATGTATTTATGTGACGTTAAATTCAGGTACACTTTCGGAGTCAGCAATGTCCCTGTCTCCTACTAACAGTACCGTGATAGAACTGCTCTTGAAGATCATGGATAGTGCTGTAAGTATATTAAATAAAAAAGTGATAGTAGTAGTAAGTATAAATAAGAACATAGTAAGCAAAACTTTGACATTTTTAATTATATAATTCTTTTAAGTAACCATAATTTTAAAAAAACAAACCTGGAATGGTGGAGACTTAGAAATGTTGTGTTGATGAGTCCGTGATTTCTACCACTTTTTAGAAAATGTAAGACACGAGTCAACAAAAGAAAATATAAATCTGTCGTTATAATAAGTTAGTAATATTAATCATATTTTTTTCTGTAAGAGGTAGTGCCAAATGCATGCTTGCATGCAGCCGAGATGGGCCGGCACGACCGGGGAGGTACCTCTCGCTTACACACGACTGGCCTAAAGTGACAGCTGTGCTGTCGTGTTTCGTGCGGTGTGTAAGCAGGTGGCTTAAGGAGGAGGAGAAAGCAGGGAAGCGCATCTGTATAGCCTCTATACGGATGTCTATAGGCGTCATATAAATGGCTCCGACTATTCGTTTGCCCCTCTATACCATAAAAAAAAATTAGTAATGCACTTGTTCTTAACTTCAATGCATAAAGTTTTGTTTACAAACATACTAACGACTAGACGTAGTAGTAGAAGTAGCGTTGCTACCCATCTCAACAGCTCAATCAGCGTGAGATTTCACGGCAATATGTGAGTTCATTGGAATAACAGTAGCACCATCGATACAAAATTGGTTATACCCACTTAGAAACATTGATGGGCAAATTTTTTATTAATATCTGTGCACTTCATCCGAAAGATCGAAATATGCATTTCATCAGTTTAAGGACAAATTTTTTTTTATGTTATAAGGGGGCAAACGAGCAGTTGTAGCCATTTTCATGACTACCAACGCCCATAGACATCTGCATAGAGACTATACAGTTGCGCTGCCCCCCTTTCTCCTCCCACCTCCATGGGCCACCAGCTACTTACACACCGCACGAAACGCGACAGCACAGCTGTCACTTCACGCCGGTCTCGTGTAAGCGAGAGGTACCTCCCCGGTCGTACCGGCCCTATTCAGCTGCACGCAAGCATGCAGTGCGGCACTACCTCTTACTGACAATAAAGGACAAATAAATTAGACCATCTTTAGATACACGTAATCTAAGGATGAAAATAAGGTAACGAAAATGAGCACAATATATTAAAATGTACGCTGATTGAAGGTGCCACTTTTGAGACGCTGACCGTGTATATGTAACTACGTGTTCGCAGTGTGCCACGTACCGCCTGATAATAGCGGAGGGCCTGTGCCGCCTGCTGTACCTGGGTCTCCTGGAGTCGCCCGCCATACTGAGCAGGCTCATTCTGCTCTGGTTCAACCCTGCTACAGGTAAGTTCACAAGTTTGTCAGTTATAGTAGTATATGTACAGTATGTGTCATCTAGATACCTTGGTTAAACTGCATTATCATTAGGCAACATTTGTTAATATAGTATTTCATGATTTTATATAATTTATGTAAATAGTTTAATATCTTTTGTTTTTTTTTTAAAGAGAGCAAATAACTTCTTTTGGCGACTGCCGACGCAAAATGGATAGCACTTACACAACTTAATAAGTCCATTTTACACCATTGGACATTTACGAGCCGCATAAGTCACATGAGCAAAGCTGTCACTTCACAACAGTAGAATGCGGTACTCCGACCAGATTCGAATGCAATCGGCCCGCGTAGACGAGGGATTTTTGTACGCTAAAATAGATCGCTTACAACTGTCTCGAGTAACGCAAATGAGGGATTAAAAATACGCGGTACTTTGCACACATTTTTTTCCGCGGACAAAAAACCACCGTCTGCGCAAGCCTTTTCTTTGATTGTCCATTGTTTCATTTGCAGTTGATGAGGACAATTTGCGTCAGATCATCGGCGTATTTTTCCAAACATTCCCCAGCACCGTAGAAGGCGCGCAAGAACAAATTCAGGTGATTTTCTTTTTCAATTTGAGATCTGAGTGTCCAGGTCAAATGCTAATATCAATTTAAACCTAAAACAACTAATATAAGACCTTGCGTCTAGTCTGTCACATCAACAAGAGGCTGAAACGTACGCTTTTATTATAATAATACTAGCTGCGTCCCGCAGTTTTACCCGCGTAAATTTCGATATCGTGGAAAATCATCCCATGCCATCCCATATGAACATTTTTTCGGAATAAAACTATCCTATGTGTTAATCTAACTTACTCTCTATGTGTGTGCTAAATTTCATGAGAATCGGTTCAGCAGTTTTTGCGTGAAAGTGTAACAAACAAACAAACAAACATACAAACTTTCACATTTATAATATTAGTAGGATTTATATGTAGGATTATTATTACTAGCAACAAGGTAACACGAAGTTACCGTCGTCGGTAAATGTCTAAATTGAACGCTTTGACAGTAAAAGCGACGTAGGTCTCGTGCACTAACTATGCCTATTCGTATAATATCGTTTCAGAAAGCGACGTTGCCAACTCTCCGCGCTCTCGCCAACGCTCCGTCGAGTTCGCCCATCGCCGAAATTGACCAAGAGGCTGTTGTGAGGTTCATCGTGTCACTCACCAGGATTAATATCGAGGTAGCCGCACCGATTAGTCCTCAATAGCAAAAGTTGTTCATAAATAATAGGCATTTCAGAAAAAAACCGGTCAAGTATGAGTCGACCCGCGCAAATAGGATTCCGTACCATCCACCACCATCTATAAAAATAACTTTGTTTTTCATAGCGTTTGTATGATCATCAAAGTTGTATTTGCGTTTTTTGAAAATCTATTATTTTTTAAAAACTCAAACCAACTTTCTTCGAAATTTTTCATTGAGATCTACAGGATATATTTTTAGATTTTTCACTCTCTTAGTTTAAAAGTTAGAGGGGGGGGCACAAATTTTTCCACTTTGGAAGCATCTAATTTGTTTGAAAACAATTGATTTTGGCGAAAAATGGTTTTAGTAACCTTAATGTCATATTTAAAGACCTATTTATTGACACCCTTCACATACAAGTAGATGAAAAAAAATTTAGATATAGCCCTATGTACGAAGTCGAATCAGGTAAAAACTTTATCTGCTAACTTGATGCAACTCGATGAACTTGTCAAGTTCGCTTTATACTTATTTCTCTTTAATGCATCTAAACCTTTTTAATAATAGTTATGAGGAATAGAGTATTTTTTATTCTCAAAAATGTAGCTAAGTATTCCAAATCGCTTAAAAGTTTATCACTAGCTTGTATACTTTCATCATTACCATAAAAGTCTTTTCGATGAGCGCCTTTAAAGTACCCAAGTACAAGTAAGTAGGAAAGTTTAAATTACCCAATATAAATTGACGTTTGTGTGTGTCAGCTGACAGACAGCCAAGGCGCGCTCGCCGTGACGGTGACGGCGCACCTGCGAAAGCGTGCGGGCGCGGGCGACGCGGCGCTGTGCTGTCGGCTGTTGGCGCTGCTGTCGCCGCCGCGGGAGGCCGCTACGGCCGCGCACCTCGCCACCGCACTCAGAGACTTGCTCACGGTATATTACATCCCCCATAAATACATTGCCCAGACACAATATACACTTCAAAGAAATAGGGTAAAAGCACAATTATTGAATTTTATACAAAAAAAATATGTGTGTAATTTTTGTCCAGATATTTTAGTAATCTAATCAGGCATCCCTAGACTCGGAGCCATATCAAAGCAGCTTTACGCCGGTGTTGTGTGACTGAGGTTCGAGAGACAACCTCCCTGGACGTAGTAACTCAATTGGGTGGCATAGTGTTGTTTTGAACATTTTAGCTGTTGTGTTCGAGAGATAACCTCCCTGGACGTAGTAACTCAATTGGATGACATAGTGTTGTTTTGAACATTTTAGCTGTTGTGTTCGAGAGATAACCTCCCTGGACGTAGTAACTCAATTGGGTGGCATAGTGTTGTTTTGAACATTTTAGCTGTTGTGTTCGAGAGATAACCTCCCTGGACGTAGTAACTCAATTGGGTGGCATAGTGTTGTTTTGAACATTTTAGCTGTTGTGTTCGCGAGATAACCTCCCTGGACGTAGTAACTCATTTGGGTGACATAGTGTTGTTTTGAACATTTTAGCTGTAGTGTTCGAGAGATAACCTCCCTGGACGTAGTAACTCAATTGGATGGCATTGTTGTGTTCGAAAGATAACCTCCTTGGACGTAGTAACTCAATTGGGTGGCATAGTGTTGTTTTGAACATTTTAGCTGTTGTGTTCGAGAGATAACCTCCCTGGACGTAGCAACTCAATTGGGTTGCATAGTGTTGTTTTAAACATTTTAGCTGTATCGTAGGTAGTTATGAAAATAAGTGTAAGTATCCCACTTCTGACACCATATTTCGTTACTGTATTATATGGCTTCTCTGGTAAGTCTATAAAGACAATTCTATAATGTTACATTGAAACAGGTACTGTAATTGCTGCATTTTAATCAAATTTGTCTGGAACTACAGGGAAGATATGTTTCTTACGTCACGTGGGATGTTATTGTATAATTGAAATACAATCTTTCTAAATTTCTCTTCAATATAATCGTTAAATGATGTCTTTTTATCTAAAGGCACATAAGCTACTTTTAGCATCGACTATCGACGATCAACGATTTAGCGACTCTCTGCCTTCAGTCGCGATATCAGAACCGCTTGCTTTGGCGACTGCTCCGATGTTCAATCGGCAACACTTGCAGTTTGATTCAGTCGCGAAGCGACTAAATCGCCGCGACGGGCTTTTTAAATGAGCGTTGGGGATCGTGTGGGCGCTGCATTCAGCTTCTACAAAGTAGTTAAATCGCCGATCGCCGATGTAAAAAGTAGCAAGTATGGCTCTAAATGTTGAAACAACAAATTGCAGAAGATACCGGACAAGCAGTCGTGTCGCAACCTGACGCGCTACCTCGGAGCTCTGGAGGCTATGGAGAGGACGAGCCTTAATAAGCTCTCTTCCACAGGTAACAATAGTTTTATAATGTACCATTATACTATACTACTACATGATCCTGTTTGTGTGAGTAGTGCGTTGTAACTGACAACATAATTATATAGGACTAGCGGGGCCCCGGTGTAAAGTCTACCAAAATTATATTAATAGTTCAGTTGTTTTTGCGTTAAACAGTCACAAACACACTCAAATTTCGCATTTAGAATATAAGTGAGATGAGAAGTTTTCGATATAATAATAGCTAAAATGCTTTCGGGGTTCAGACTTAATTAAACTGTAACACACAAAATATACAATCTATGTGCTTATCTTACTTGATATTAATATTATAATGTGACGTTGTCAGGTATGATCACAGAAACTTCGATCCCAGCAGAAGACAGCATGAGAACCATCGGAAGGTGTACAACTTCGTTACGTAAGTGCAGACTTGTAAAATACTTATAACAATTAAGTTATGATTTGCAACTAAATTATATCTACTTATACTATATAATATTGGATGAGCCACTTAGTTTTGTAAAAGCTTCAAAATCCAAATAATACATGAAATATTTCAAAGTATTTACTATACAGAATTGCAGTTAACGCTTGTAGAATTTACCTGTAAATCAATACTTAGAAATCTAAAACATGTGGTGAATTTAGATTTTTATTTTATTATTACTTTTATGCCTGAAAAGTAGACTTCGCAAGAATGATTACATTCGTCCTACTTTTGACTAATAGAGTTAAATTACAGCGGCATATCTATATTAATAATTGAAAAAATTCAAGGACTATCACGCAGAACTAACAGCAGAAGAGAGCGCTGGTCGTTACTTATGGAAAAGTTCTGTAGGTGTATGTGCTACTTTTTTTAAATTTTGTTTAGAATTCAGTACATTTAGGACATTCATTTAAAACTTCCTATTTAAAATAGTACAGTTGTAACTGTAGTTAAATTGTGTTACAAAGAAGTGTTAGATGTTTAGTAACTTGTAACTAAAGGTTCATTAAAATGGATCCTTCAAATTTAATTATAGCACATTGTAGTCTCTCTGTAAACAATTAATTTAATATTAATATATTTGATAATATTCATAATTATTAAATTTACATTAATATATATATTCACCTAATTAATTATGTTGATTTTATTAAAGTGCATTTTTATAAAAATAATAAATATAACAAATCATTTTTAGTTTTTATTTATTGCACTGTTTTTTATTTTTTATTTATTGCATTTAGTACATTTTTTTCCAATCTACCATTTACTACAGTGGCACCAACCTCATTACTTTTGATACAAAAGATCGTAATTACTGTGCTATCTTCTGTCATCCAAAGTTTTCCAAATACCATATTTTAAAATACTCATAATATAGTTTTTTCTTACCACCTCTTATAATCTGTATATGACAACTAGATTTGAAAAGTATCCTATAAAAAAATCAATTATAGTTTTCCATTTCATCAAACGGCCGATCTACATTTATTTTATTCTTATTTAAAGATTTTTATTGTACACTTTTCATATCGGCTCTCCGTCTATATCTCTACAATCCACATTCTTTACTATTCCAAATACTTTGTACAATACTTTCACTTTGTATTATACTGTTGTTTTGTGATATTCAGCACAGCCGCTAGCGCGCAGCACACACGTGGTCATCAACGAAACTGTGGAGGAAGAAGCTGAAATCGACGAGACCTCGCCCACTGAGGTACCAGCACTAACTGAGGGTACGTTTTTGGAATACCTACAATTAAAGATATTAATTTATTAATCCAAATATGTTACACATCAACAACGTAATAGTTACTTAGGCAGAGCACATAAGACAAAAGTACAACACCGGACCTAAAAAAAAATAAACTTTCTCGGTCAAAAATTCTCAAAGTAATTGTAATTACAGTAACTTGGAAGCGAAGGTTAAATTAACCTCCTAAAAGGTGGGCATTCTCAGCAGGGCGAAACAGTACTTTTGACACCTGTGCGACAACTATACAGGGTTAGTTTTTTAGTCACTGGCCAAATTTTCAGGTTTGGTTCAGAATCAACAATAATATGTTCGATTTATGAAAAAAAAAAATAAAAAAATATTAAAAACGAAAACTTTGTCCCATGTTATAAACATATTTCTTGGTAACCGCGTGGTACCCTGCGTCCTTGACCTTGGAGTCGATACATTTCGTGTGCGAACAACGATTTATGTATTTTTAAGGACCATTTCAAATCGATTTTTATTTAACAAAATATTACAATCTTCTATATATATATAAATGTAATGCTGTTCGTTAGACTCACAAAAACGCGAGAACGGCTGAAGCGATTTGGCTAATTTTGGTTTTGAATTAATTGTGGTAGTCCAGGGAAGGTTTAAAAGGTAAATAAATATGAAAAAATAATAGGAATAATAGTAAACACAAAAATTTTGTTTTCCCATACAAAATATTCCTACCTGTCAAACATTTGATGTTCATCCTGTCGTTCAGAAATTAAAAGAATAGTTTAAAATAAATACAAATACAAATCTTTATTTCAATCATGAGTACAAAGGTGTTATATTTAACTTAATATTAAAATTTTAAAATTTATATTACAAGTATTATCTCATTTTAGTAGGTACTGTCCTCAAAAAAATCTTTTAAATAATAATAACATTTTTTAGAGAAATATTTTTTAATTTACTTTTAAATATGTTAAGACAGGTCTTTCAGCTGTGTTGGTATTTTGTTATATATTTTAACGCACATTACATAGGGTCCAGAACGGAATTTAGATAGGTTTGATATTGGTAGAGCAATTTTATTTTTATTCCTTAAATTACAAGGTTGTGTGTAATCATCTTTATTTTGTGAGAACAAGTGTATGATTTTTTTGATAAACAGATATATTTTAAAGATATACACAGATGGTAATGTTAGTATACCAAGTTCAATGAAGTGTGGCCTGCAACTATCCATCTCGCCTATGTTTGCCAGGATTCTTATACATTTCTTTTGCAATTTAAACAATATGATACCATAAATGAGCCAAGAGTGAGCAAAAGCAGCCGTTGCTGATTTTATGTCCGTCGTTTTTTTTAACTGAAGCAGTGCGTATGTGATAATTTTCCGCTTAAGTTATAGTGTATATGAAATTTCCAGTTCAAATTGTTCCAGTAAATAATTTATTATAATGGTTATATCTTTCTTCATATTAATTCTCAGGAGGTAAAAACTGTGCTTAATTTGGGTTAACTGTTTATCAGATTATTTAGGATCAGGCGTATATTCAAAAAATATTCAAAATATTCAAAAAATGTTTTTTTTTTCATAAAAACGGTTTTTCTTTAGGATCGTTATTTTGTAAATTAAATTTGACAAAACCAAAAAATTCTAAATAATATCATTATCTCTTATATTCCACGTTTTACGGCATAAATGAAGAAAAACAAAGTTGTAGGGAATCAAATTTCCTGTCCCAAAAAAAATTAACAAAAAACAAAAATTAAAATAATTATGGAAAAATGGTGAGAACCAAAATTATTCAGAATTTGATTATCTTCAATTTTAGTACTCTTGATTTATGCCGTAAAGTTGAAAATAAACGAGATGATGAAAATGCTTTGAAATTGTCCCTTTTTTAAATTTAATTAACTTTCCAAACCTATAATGACTGGAGTACAAATTAAATTTCTAAACTCAACCATAATATTTGACATTTAAATTTAGTCCTCTCCTAAGTCACGTTTCAACGGCTTGCAGCGTGACGGTCGGTAACTCCGTTAGGCCGTCCAGAGCACAGCTTAGCTTAGGTTACCGATCGTCAGCATTTATTTTTAAGGTTCCGTAGCCAAAATAATTTTTCTTCTAAGATCGATATTTTGTAAATTAAATTTAAAAAAAGCAGCAAGTTCAAAATATTCGCATTATCTCCTATATTCTACGTTTTACGGCATGAATGAAGAAAAACAAAGTTGTAGAGAATCCAATTTCCTGTTCCGAAAAAATCTGAACAAAAAACAAAAAAAGTTAGGGAAAAAAGGTGGGAACTAAAATTATTCAGAAATTGATTCTCTACATGTTTAGTCCTCTATATTAATAGCTAGCCGTAAAGTTGAAAAAAAAAAAGTTTAAAATATTTTCAAATTGAATCTAATTTCCAAAATGTACAATGACTGGAGTACAAATTAAATTTCTGAACGTCGAAAAAATGTCAAATATTATGATTAAAATATTTGACATTTTACAACCAACAAATATCATTTATATATCTTAGTACAGAGAGTGCATACTTCCACAAACTATATAGCTAATACTTACTAAATATCTATATAAATATATCTATCAGTTATTAATATCTGTGTGTTTATCAGTTGAATAAATATTTTAAATTTAGTCCTCGCCTAATATGTCTCTTTCTAACGGCTTGCCGCGCGACGGTCGGTAATTCCCTTAGATGAAATATACATTAGATTGGCAATGCAATAGAGAAAGAGCATAGTATACGTATGTTAGAGCGAGATAGATATACGAGACCATTCACATACGTCCTAACGGCCTGTAGCGGCCTAGCGTAATTAATGACCGGCACATTTTCCTCGTTATTTAGAAAAATATTTGATTTTAAAGTATAAATTAGTATTTATTAGACGGAATTAACTATGGTTATGTGTCCAGTAACAAGATGTAACTCATTTAAAAAAGAAAACCCACATTTCACACGTAAATATGGTTTAAACCTTTAGGCCTCTAAAAGCAATGTTTAAGAACTGGTACTAAAGTTTTATACGCAAATAGATGGGAAATTTTATAACATTTTATTATTTCAATGCCGTAAATGCATATGACTTTGACTTAAAATAATAACAAATACGTGAATTCCTCTTGTATTTTACATTGATTTTTAGAGATTGACAGTTGACACTATCGATAACTTCTTATCGATATTATGTCAACAGAGTAGTAGATACATATTACGCAAACGATGTACCCATTTTTTTAATAATTAAACTATGTTTTAGATTTCCTCAAAGTCAAAATCTTCTACAAAAATGACTAAAAATGGTTAACAGAAATAGTCCAGCCAATAGGTACTGTGGAAATGAGTTTTTTTCAAAACGTCTATTGAAATGAACTTTGCGACGACGCTCGTACGCCATAAACTATTGATTTAAAGAAAAAAAATTATAAACACATAAATTGTGGGATTTTTTTTGTAGGCTAATTTTGTACATAAATGTTTCTGTCGTAAAATGCGTCGAAAAGGAGATATTCCCATAAAACTGTTATTAGGCACCATTTTTTCAAGATGGTGGTGCGAGCGGCGGAGATACGAGGTGGTAAAGTTGAAATTCGGAAGGAGCATACCGAAATCCAAAAAAAAAAACTATTTTCAAAACTCCCGGAAAACTTTCCACGTAAACCCTATTTTTCGACCGAATGACTGGACTAAGAGGAATGCCCAGAAAATATTCGACTAATATATACTATGCACTATGCAGTAAGCATTTTGAACAAAAATGCTATTCTCATACAGGCGTACCTTTGTACGCCTGTATGAGAAAAGGTCTTTTAAAATAAATAAAAACTGGTTCGCTACCTATGCCGCTATATCTTACTTAAATATTTTAGTGTAAATACGTAATGCATATAGTAACTCGTTTTTAAATCATATCAAATTAAATCAACACCTTATTTGATGAAACTAAAGTCATGTTACTTACTTATTATTATTTTGTTAAATTTGTTGCAAAATATATTTAAACCTCTTTTTGTTTTTGTATAATTTGTCATGGGTATATCATGTCCCTATAGTAATGGAGCGTCAGTCGCCAATATAGAGAGCCGAGAGCGCTCCTACAAGGTGGAGTCTTAATTTATGATATTTGTATCTCAGTATACGCATTTTAATATAATAAAAACCAAGTTGACTTTAAGTCTAATATTGTTATTTATATTTATGTTGCACCTTACAATACAGAATTGATTTTATTCATAACATAGAAATGAAACATCCCGTTGTCTTTCTTTCTCTGTATTCCTTAACCTCTATATAGTTCAAATGTCAAAAAAATATCAAATGTCAAAATTGACAAGTCTGTGATGTCCTCCGAGCCTAAAGGCGCGAAAACACTGGTGTAACTGAGCGCGGTTTTAAAAAACAAATGTCAACATTTTTGTACCACAGAGAGATCATAAATCACGCTCAAACCACAAACAATATAAAAGTAAATGTTCTATTTGAATAAAGAATACCGTCTTACATGGAAGTATACCAGAAGCCAATTCGCATAGTATCGTCGTATGTCTACAGATATATATGTCGCCGGTACCAAGTAGTTCGACAGCAAATGTTTCTATTCTAGAAATTTCTCCGAAGAAAAAAACGAAGAAAGCTATTGGTGCTTTTAGAAGCCGCTTAGATATTAAGAAACAAAAAAAAGGAACTAAAAAATGTAATAATTTAACAGGTTTTGTTTGTATAAGTAGTTTTTTTATAATTCGCTTTATAATGAATTTGCTTGAATCGGAAGACATAAAAACATTTATCGACAAATCGAACATTAAGGCCCAGCACTTTTTGCCTCGCACACATACGCATACACACACTGAGACATTTGCTTTTTGGTCTCGCCTTTAAAGTTGCATCGCCAATCTAACGGTAGTATACATAATCTAAGGTAATTCCCGTCCCGAGCTTAGCTTTTGCCGACTGTCAGCATTTCTTTTTTGTATAATTACGTAATTATACACAATATAATGAAACCGTAAAATATTTTTGTCTGCCTGTATATTGTGTGGCTTTCACGCAAAAACTACTCAACGGATTTTGTTTTTTTTTTGTAATATAGCTGTTGTATATTATCTTCGGTTACAACATGTAGGTTTAATTTATCAATATTTATAATACTGCAGTCGGTATCTCAATTTGAAATATACAGATGTAGGGTAAAGTAACAGGAAGATGCTGCCATATTACTGTGGTGGGGAGGATTTCGTGTGTCTGTGATCCCCAGGGCTATGCCGGACAAGGCTACCCATACCGGACAAGTTTGGAGGGACAGGCCAGATTTCTTAGTCTGGTTCTCAGTCCCTCTAAATCAGCAGA
>LUGF01057082.1:50991-65726 GCA_001625245.1 Calycopis cecrops | reverse complement strand
TAAATGAAAGCTCTCGAACTCTATACACTCAAACACAAAGGCATTCAAATATTTTTCCACCGACGCTTTGTTACTGAAGCTTTATGTTCGCGTAAACTTGTCGAAGCTTTGGAGTTTTTTTTTTTGAATAGGCAACATATCGTGCAAAGCTTGTGTATTAGATCTCTTTAAAGGGGTCCTAACAGTAGGATTGTGAATTTATATGTTGAGACTACTCAGACTGAAGGCTTACCGTAAAAACATTTATTTGCCTTAGAAAAAATCATCATTTCACTATATTCGAGGTTGATTGAACCCGCGAGACGGACCGATTCCAATAAAAAAATCTGATGGGTCTTTTTTTATTGTATAGCAGGGCAAACGAGCAGTCGGAACCATTTTCATGACTACCGACGCCCACAAACATCCGCATCGAGGCTATACAGATGCGCTGCCCTCCTTTCTCCTCCCACCTCCATGGGCCACCAATGATCGGCCTCTATGAGCATAATTGCAAAGTGTAAACTATTAAACATACTCAATCATCTCTCTATCAAGAGACCGATCGCGAATTAGAACAATGTAAAGCACGTGTACGACCTTGATCCTCTCGTCGCTCCATAATCGATGGAACAGACGGCGTCTTTCTCACGGACCTTGTATAAACAAACCGACAATTTTGAACAATTAATAATTCCAACTCCGCAAAACTTGTACTTGCGGCTCGTACGATGTAGGACGAAGTTTGTAATCGTTTGCTCTACTTGATCATTCAAGATCGATTTCAAATAGGGATATGGGCAGAATGAGTGACTGAATAAATAATTAGGTACGGATCAATTTGAGGAGATTTAGATGTTGCCTTCCCTTAAGGTTTCTTAAGGTATCTTTTCTATCTATCTATCTGAATGAAACGGCAACACAGCAGAGCGTTGCTGCATCTTATTCAATTAAGAATCCTATTAATATTATAAATGCGAAAGTTTGAATGTTTGTTTGTTTGTTTGTTACTCCTTCACGCAAAAACTGCCAAACCGATTTTCATGAAATTTGGTACACACATAGAGGGTAAATTGGATTAACACATAGGAGTTTTTATCCCGAAAAAATATGGGATGGCATGGGACGATTTTCCACGGGATCGAAATTTACGCGGGTGAAACCTCGGGGCGCAGCTAGCATGAAATAACTCCGGAGTCAGTTTGAATAGAAAGAAATTGATGATAATCAGTAGCTGGAACAGATCGAACATCTGATTGCAGAGTTTGGTAGTACCACAATGAAGGTGAGAGGCCAACAAACGCCACCGGAGTTGTGAAAATGACCAGCATCAGTCACTTGGCAGACATTACCTACAGTACCCATAGCCCGGGCACGCCTGTCTAATGAATTCCACGCTAAAATATACTGTTGATTTGTGCGAGTACTATAATTGGGCTGAAATGAGTGAAATAGGCCAGCGTAGGTATATACATAGCTTTTAATGAGCGCATTTGTTATTGGCCCGGTAATCACCGAAAACTCCCACTAATATTTTGCCACGTGACTGTAGAATAGAATGTGGAATATACATTTTTTTTTTAAATACAGTACGGCAAACGAATAATGGAGCCTTTGTCATTTATACGACTACCGACTTACCTATGTAAGTCTACATCCACACAATTTGTACACCCTTTGGCCCTTCTTTCCTCCTCTTCTCCTATGGGCCACCGGCTACTCACAAAACGAAGCAGCATAGCTGTCACTTCATGGCGGTATCATAGTTAGAACTTACCCAATGTCATAACAATAGCACTGAATTACAGAATAAAGACGTCCAAAACAAAAAAGGTTTCAAATATTTCTATAAATAGCAGATGAATCTTATCGTTTAAGCGAATTTCAGACGTAGAAGCCCCGTCGTCAGCTTGCCTTAATCTTTTTTACCAAAATGCCCGTTTATATTATTTGTAATTTCGCCTGGTTTCGTCGATAGTACATGAATGGGATTGGAGCTTCGCCAAGTTAACAGATAATAAGCCGACGTGGCTTATATCTTGATGACTAGTGCGATGTGATTTCATTCCCATTGTTTTGGGAAGTTTTAACTTATATTTTATAGGGTCTGACTTTGAAGTTGAAGAATATTGCGGCTGGCTTAAGGGCACGTGCAAATTTTGTCAATCACGTACAATGGTTCATGTATTAGGAATTAATTAATTAATTTTCTTTCTTAATACTCAATTAAAACATTCCTTTATTTTTTTTTAAAGATTATAGGAGCAGCCGAGACCGGCGCAAAGTGCCTGCTATTCTGTTGCGATTCGTGCGGTGTGTAAATAGCCGGTGGCCCATGCAGGTGGGAGGAGAAAGGAGGACAGCGCATCTGTATAGCCTCTATGCGGATGTCTATGGGTGTCGGCGGTCATGAAAATGGCTCATCTGCCCCCTATACCATAAAAAGAAGAAGTCTCTCCACGTTTTTGCTCGACTCATCATCAAAGCAGCTGATAAATATCTTTTCTTGAATGATGAAGTACTTCGTACTCTTCACGAATGACTCTCTGAAGAATTGTAAGAAACATCAACTGGTCACACAGATTGGTGGGTAAGAGCCATTTAGAAATGGCGTCCCACCTTTCAATGTCATCAATTTACTTGTCTCAGGCACATTTGAAAATATTAAATCACATTGTTGAAGCCATTCCAAATTTGTATGCGAGAAATATAAAACATGTATTGTCTGTCTAGAAGTAGCAGTCCTTTCACATTCTTCGCAATCTTGTCATATCTAAGGGTCCTTTATATCAAGAATAGAAAATATTATCAACAAGGTACACCTTGTCAACATTAAATAAGCGGATATTACACGCCACGGTACTGTTTTGCTTATATAAATAGCGTTAAGTCTAAAAGCTCATGTTGTTATCGCATTACACCAACCTGAAAATTTATTAGTATATTAGATTTCTTTGGGTATTTAAAAAAATGAGAAAATAAATGCAATTTTTCCTTGAAACATTGTCTTTTCCTGGCTTAACAACTTGGGGTTAGTATCAAAATATCACGATATCTCCATTGAATAAACAACCCAGTTAAAGCCGCAGGTGTACGCTATATTATTTAATTAGAATCACGCACGGATAAGTCCCACCTCGTCGGTTATACGCAAGGTACATTGCGCTCGAATGGACATTTCATACCTGTGTGCACAGCCTGAAGGACATTAACTAACGTTTAGTATCTAATATCAACATAGTAACAATATATTAAACTAGCAAACTATCTCAACATACCTCTTCAAGGAATATGAGAATTGAGAAGTAATGACGTTAATAGAAGTGACTTTTTTCCTGTATCTAAGGTTGCCTGCAAGAAATTCCGCCTTTGTGTGCGTTCATTATATTTTATTGCTTCTTTGTATGTATTGTCTGTAATATGTTTTGTAATGAGCACAATATTTCATTCATTAATTCATTCAAAGATTCCGTTTAGAAGTAATAATTGTTATGAAGCATTTATGTGGTAGTTAGTTGGCATAGTCAACTGTAAACCCAAAGCATTGAGACGTTTACCCACTATTTAGACGGTCGCAAATAGTAGCGATAGCAATATGAGTTTAATTGCAAGTGCAGAATTGTATTGCATTGATTAGAAATGAGGACGCGATACCCAAAGTAGATTAGTGTGGCACGGCAATTACATTTAGTTGGCCTACGCTTTCAGTACCGAACTAATCAAGTTACGCAACGCCTGATGAAGTTAAGTTGTTAAACTTACCGAGCCACCAAATTCACCAAACTCCACCAAGCTTGTTAAATTATTCACTGCTGATACAAGCCAGACCTAGGCAGGATACCGGCCCATATTTTCTGGTCAAAGTTGTACCTGGATTGTACTCCAGTAAAAGTCTTTGTTTTTTTTGTTGACGCAGGTAAACGAATTTAAGGACCTGGCAGGGATCCGGAGATGTATAGGGACCACGGCACAGGGCAGTGTCTAATACACGCCAAAATACGACTTCACCTTTGAGGAATATCCTGGAACTGTAAATCATCATTCCCCCGATGAACCGACACCATTTCGACAGAGCGATTGTCCCGCAATCTAGAACAACTCCACCAACCAAGTGTAATAGGGTCAGGTTCGCATGCTAAACCCTTGTCCACTGCTCTTTTTTCTCCTCGTATTAAAAGAAGTACAAAAAGCATATTTGGGTCAATTAGTTTTACCTAAGGTCCAGAGTGGGCCTCACCTCCACGACAAACCTTGAGGCATGGTGGAGCTAATGGTATGATAATTTAACGCACAGTAAATATTAAATAACGTTGCGATCATATATCAACATCTAAATCCTTCCGAATTACGCTTAACATCATAAAAGTACATAATTTTAATATAATTTTACATCAAAAGATTACGGCCATGTTTATTAACTGTCTACGTAATTAACATTAATGTTTTACAGGCAACAAAGGTAAAATGAAGCCTAATCGTATTTGAGTTTAGAAAGTTTTCTCTCAGAACGTTGTTATAGCTGTTATGTACGTTTATGTTCCCCTAAACTTTCTACAGAAGTTAATAAAAGTAGCCGTCTACTTCCACATTAAATAGAGAAATAATGGCAGGAACGTGAGCATTTCGTAAACGAACATTTCGCCAGCTCAGTAATTATAGACGATACTGAGTTACATGGTGAAACTTACGCAATCCAAAAATGTTTTGGATATCCGAGATTTGCAGAAGGTCGAGTCTATTTACTAGCTCTGCAGCTCACGTGGATAGCACTGGATCTGGAGATAGGCTGTGTCATGTACGCAATTTAAAAGTCAATCATGAATTAAAACCCTTTTAATAATTTATTTTAATAAATTTAATTGCATAATGGTAAGTGTTTCGGAAGTATAAATTGCAAAATATTTAACAACGGTTTATTTATTTATTTAATAAGCCTGACCACTCGGATGTTTTACAATAACCATAATCAAGGGAAGCTTGAGATAAATCTAAAGTTATTTTCCAAATTATTTTGATAGTAAACTTATACGCAAAAAACTACCTTACCTTTGTAATTACGCTAAAAGCGGGCACTATAGTGTTTGTCCCGCTTTTCAGTTGACTTAGTTTGCAATGTTATATAAGCTATTGTCGAACTATTTAAGTTTAATGGAAGTTTGAAGGGAAATTTGATTGAAATGTTTACGTTTAACACATAGGAAATATAGTGTTGTGTTGCTTTTAATAAAGTATTTGAAATCGAGATATGGGCATGATTTTGTTAAACTATCCGATTCAATTCATTTCTTAATGTCTTGCACAACTACAATGCTTATAAAATATATTGGATTTTGTCATTAATAAATATAATAAATAATGATGTCCCCGGATTTGATCCTTGAGGTATACCAGAGGTAAATTGGCTGATATTCAATAACAACCAGAAGCTATGGTTTCATTGCATCCAATGTACGTAACATTATAATATGCAATCAAGTGGTTTGGCTGAAAACCGGTGTCAGGTGTCATGTTAATCATGATTACCTGACTTCATACCGAACCAAACCAATTTGATGCACTCAAGAGGCACTCTTATCTACTAACATTTTTTGGTATTTTGTGTGTAATTTTTTTTATTTTCTTTTTTTGTACAATACTTTTTTTGTGTGTGATACATATTTTGTAATTTATATTAGGTAATGTCTGTCTCTTGTATGTGTTATCAAATAAACCTTTTCTTTCTTTTTTTTTCTTTCTTTCAATAGCAATATTTAGGTCGATTCATACAAACTAACAAATATCTAATAAGATCGCACAGATTATTTAAAATCAGAATATACACACGTAACAAGCTTTTGAGGGCTCTCATATTGTATCGGGTTCAGCAGATTTTCAAGGCATAGTTAATAATTGACCTAGAAATGAATACTGGAATATTTTTCTATCCGCCGCCCTGTTATATCAAAGAGATTTTGCTGATCTTATTTATATTTACGGAATAATTGGAATCTACGATAGATCTCTTCTTTCCTTTGAATGATAGAATATCATCAATTAAGCGAAAAAACCAATTAGGTAAGTATATTACGTTCGTAGAAATTACCAACGTACCCACCAACGTTAATTTTGTAATTATTATGACGTGACCTATTTTATTTTTTTTTATAAATAGAAGATCAATGAACACGAAATAATATGACGAGCAAAATTGTGTGAAACAGCAATTAAGCGTAACAAAAACATAACGCTAAATTACGCTTACGTTGCTGACGTCTCCATCATCCGTTCACACAGTCATTTGATTAAGAGCAAAACCCGAGTCGCATATAAAACAGTTTTACCTAAATTTTATTTATGATATAGGAGGGCAAACGAGCAGCCGGAGCCATTTTCATGACTACCGACGCCCATAAACATCCGCATAGAGGCTATACAGATGCGCTGCCCTCCTTTCTCCTCCCACCTCCATGGGCCCAATTAATTATATTTTTCCCAAAACAGATTTCTCAGCTTACCACACCATGAAATTACTGTATCAATTTTGTCAGGGAAGTTATTACTCTTATCTGAAACTGAATACCTATGAGGTGATAAATCACAGGCGAAAATTGAAAAATATTTACAGGGAGGCTGAGGGTAGGAAACGCGCCTCCAAATTTTAGGTCAAGGTCACAAGGATTTTTATTTTACTTTGGTCAAACGATCAATTGAATAATCTAGATCAAGATATCCGCGCAATCAGATAATATTCCGGTGGCCTGAATATTTATGTCTAATCTCTCTCGACAATAAGGTTACCCTTCTAATCGACAGGTGGCCTGACCATTTTAACTCAAATCTCCCTCTAGAAGGGTAACATAAGAGTTTATACCGTGCTGCAGCAGGATTGTGCCGGCACGACGCAGAAGTACCTGTCGATCATGCGATACCATCGCAAGGTGATGGAGGTGCTGTTGCGTATCGTGCGTTGGATCAGTTACCAGTGGGCCGTAGAAGGTAAAGAAGGGGAGAGGGCAATGTCTATACCATAGATTTAGAAAGTACAAGATACACAATGTCAGAACAGAGGCGAGTCAAAAAAAATATTTGACTAAAGTCAGAATTACTACATATACACATATATGACTTTGTCATTATTATGTAATCGGGCCGCTATGGCCTCTTACTAGCGTAAAATAATTGTCTCATATGAACTTCTTCTACTGTCTCTTTTCTTTTCCGATGATTGGAAGTTAATTTGAATGTCTCGCTCCCACGCTTTGTGCATCATTCACGTAGTGAGAACAATTCTAAATCTATGGTCTATAGTCTATACTGATGTATACGGGTGTTCGCTAGTCAACAAAAGGCTCCTCCTGCTCGTTTGCATTCTTATACTATTAAAAACAATAACATTTCTGCACGACTCCCATTTGTGTGGATATTTATAGGTGTAGTGTCTCTAAAACTGCACATTTCCCCCATATAGGTCGTATAGAACTGGCGCGTAACCAGAGCTAGATACACGGGTATTTCACGTAATCCGACGAGACCCGTCGGATTACCTTGGACCCGAGTTATTGTGACCGTGTCACTCGCCAGACGGTCGTAATTAAAACTGCTTGTAACAAACGACTTTCTACGTACTATCATTATTAATACTCCGTAGTCCAAATTGTGCAACTTTACTTTTAGTATTCTTTTAATGGATAAGGGTTTTCCTCACCCAATACATACATCCTAATAATATTATAAAGCCGAAAGTTTGTGAGAATGTTTGTTTCTCTTTCACACAAAAACTACTGAACGGATTTTCATGAAACTTTACAGTAATATAGCTTTCATATCAGAATAACATAATAAGTTAACATTTTGAATCATTTTTGAAGTCCGAAATCCACGCGGGCGAAGCCGCGGGCGTAAGCTAGCCGGCTAGCTTCCAAAAGGTGGCACAAGCAATAAGTATTACCAGCGTACCTATTCACTTCCCGCCATTGTTATAGCATAAGAGAGCTAACAAACAGCCATCCTCGTTTTTGGCTACCAACCATAACCTTCTGCGAACAAACCCATGTGCAGTGACACTAGGCTCTTACAGAACTTCACTCATTCATTCTGCTGAAGCATAAACGATGCTAGGAAATGTCATAATGCATTTAACTCCTCCATGCTAACGCAGTCAGGACAACCAAGTTAGCGTTCCATTTAATCAAATCAGCATCTAAAGTGACGGACGGAGATCCGAAGCCATATTCCGTTATCCGATTACCACCGTCCACTACTTAGTATCTACGAATATCATGTACTTATATACTTAACTAAATATCGTTGTTCAGGGAAAATATCAGCTTGGTTTGATTTTTTTTTAATTATTGTGTCATGCAACTGCTATTACTGTTGCAGCATCTTTTAAAACTTTATTGTTTTTTTTACATAATATTTACTTTTATATATAAATTCGAAAGTTTGTATGTTTGTTTGTTACTCCTTCACGCAAAAACTGCTATACCGATTTTCATGAAATTTGACACACACATAGAGAGTAACTTGGATTAACACATAAGGCAGTTTTTATTCCGAAAACATGGTCCTATGCGATGCCATGGGATCGAAATTTACGCGGATGAAAACGCGGGGCGCAGCTAGTATATATATAATTATATATTATTTTTCTCCTCACCCCTTTGCGTAAAGCTCTCACTTTACATTTCATTTATTGCTTGATTTGATTATCACCTCTCGCTCATACGATACCGGCGTAAAGTGATAGCTATGCTGTCGGTTTAGGCGCGGTTGGGCAACGCATATGCAAAACAATCATGCCAATCTCCGTGAACGTCGTTAGCCAACAAAAGGCCCCTACTACTCATTCCATCCCCCAAAGAGACCTCGGGTTACAGACCGCACAAAACGGGATAAGATTTTCCTTTTATAAAGCGCTATGTGTGCGTACATAATGTAGTTGAATTGTGAATGTTTAGCGGATGGCTAGTGGCTACCATGTCCCACAGAAGTTGCCAGACTTTTCTGTTATAGGCGTTAGGGTCAATTCACACCAAAAGCGCGGCGAAGCGCAGCGAAGCGGAGCGCACTTTCAGTGTCATATAAATTTAAACTTTATTTTCATTACTGTAGTACTTATTATCGAATTCTCGCGATTTTCGCGCGGATTCCAGTGACTTCTCGCGCAGTCGCGGGAATCCGCGCGTCTCGTTCGAGTTTCTCATGCGATAATAAGTATTATAGTAATTATTATAAAGTTGAAATTCATATGACACATAAATTGCGCTTCGCTTCGCTGCACTTCGCCGCGCTTTTTGTGTGAATTGACCCTTAGTCTTCGCGGCGTGTACATTCGGTTAAAGCCTAAAAGGGTGTGTCGTTATTCCAAATACCACGCTGATGATCCTAAATCACCTAAACCGTACAGTAATAAAACAAGGACGCTACGGCGCACGTGTAGATCAGGCGCACAAATAAACAGAGCAAGTGTTTGTTGTTCCACGTTCGTACCTCGCAAACGCTGTAACTCCCAACACTCGTCATTAGCATAACCAACAGACCCTGTCCTTCCACTTTACTCGCCGCCTGCTTTTAACACCGAAACTTTTTTATGCGAATCCGTCTTATGAATGTATTTTTTTTATGGCATTAGGGGTCAATCGAACAGTCAGAGTCATTTTAATGCCTGCCGACGCCCATAGACATCCCCATAGAGGCTATACAGATGCACTGCCCTCCTTTCTCCTCCCACCTCCGTAGCCCACCGGCTACTTACGCACCGCGCGAAACGCGACAGCACAGCTATCACTTTGCGCCGGTCTCGTGTAAGCGACAGGTACCTCACCGGTCGTGCCGGCCCAATTCGGCTGCATGTAAGCATGTAGTGTAGCCATAGTGCGGCACTACCTCTTGCCAAAAATGTATGTAGATTTTTATCCCTGCTACAGCCAAAACGGTTTGAAGGTTTTTGTGTCAGCTGTATATTCGTCCTACTAACGTTTTTATCGGTTCTATGATTTCGAATTGATTTATTATTAATGTCCTTATGCATTTCACCGCGAAATAAAAACCATATACTTAATGCACAATAGAACGAATGGTGAAAAAAGCTGAATGACGATTTATCTCACATCTGGAAGAAACTTTCTGGAAAAGTTTCTGAAAAGTTTTCAAGATGAGTTTCTTCTAATCGTGAACTTTCTAGCTCCTAGATCTGAATTTCAAACAGTCCTTACTTATCCCATCTTGGAAAAAGTTGCAATGGAATCGCTTTCATTTATCAGGAAAACGATAATTATTAGAGCTGATATAGAAATTAGAATAGAATAACTAGGTTGTTATAATAATAATAAATCTATACAAATAATAAATCTGTAGAAGGGTCAATTCTGTACATTCAAAATATTGAAAAAATAAATAGCAGGGGGTGTTACTGGATGGATACCAAACCCAAATTTGCGATTAAAAAAATTGTTGTCTGTCTGTATGTTCAGGCGTCACGTGAAAACCAACGGTTCGATTTCGATGAAACTTGGTATAATTATACCTTATTATCCTGGGCATAAAATGGGATACTTTTTATCCTGGAAGAATACGTAGAAAAAAAATAAATCCATCCACGCGAAGACTGACATCCGCGCGGACGGAGTCGCGGGCGGAAGCTAGTAAATAATTAAAATCTTTATTCGTTTCTTAATAACTAATACAACAAGAGTCATTATTAAAATACAAGACACATAAATTACAATTAACATTTACCAGTACTTGTGGGTTACACTGTACGAAAGAATTTTTACAACACAATAAACAAATAACAAATTAATAAAAATATAAATTAAATAAAATATAATAAATGAATAAAATAAATTAAAAGTTATATATATATCCTTAACACACTGGTTCGTAGTTACTAGATATATTCAGTGCATTCGATTATATTCTAGTCTCTTTGCTATCGCTATAACCATTTGTCGGATACGAATATATAGACATATTGATATTTGACCGCATCCAATCAAATCTATTGCATTGGCAATAGGCACAATTCGGTACTACATACACAGCTACCAAAATTTTGTTAGGTATTTGTTTGTAAATAAATCCATGAATAATAATCCTAAAGTTTCGATATAATATTAGTATTTGTATGTATATGCACAATGTACGTGTCTTTTTTAAAGTATAAGAGGGCAAACGAGCAGTCGGAGCCAATTTCACAATTACCGGCACCCATATACATCCGCATATCCGCAAATGCATTGCCCTTCTTACGCCACCGGCTATTTACAAACCGCACGAAACGCGACAGCGCAGCTGTTACTTTACGCCGCGCCGGTCTCGTGTAAGCGAGAGGTACCTCCCCGTTCGTGCCTGCCCAATTCGGCTGCATGCATGCATGCACCGTGGCACTACCTCTTACTAAAACCAAAACGTAAAAGAGACTGTCGAAAGATTGACAAATTACCTACTAGCGTCTACTTTTACTCTGAATTTCGAGCAAAGTTGGTAAAGACATGTTCATTTATTATTATGTAACATTTTTCAAGGGTGGGTGACACGAATTGTGTCATGTAATTTGGACAAGGCTTGAGGGCTTTAAGCCGCAGCTTCGTTATATTTTGTTGCAACACTCTCGCTAAAACAATGGAGCTCGAAATATTTTACGTAAACATCACCTATATGAGCAAGAGTAGCAGCTTTTGGAAAGACGAAGTTTTGGCCGACGGTTTACTAGGTAGACGATCACCGTCCAGTAAATTGGCAAATCCAGTAGTGGACCAATAAAAGCTGATGATAATGATCCTACTCTAAACCTAGAGGCTTAGTTACACCCTTGTCTGATACAAATCGCAAGTCTCAACTCACGTTCGAGTACCACTTGGAATGGTCACTTAAGAAAGCCTTTACATTTCATAAATAGAAGTTATTTAATTAAGATACAGTAGATGATTATTCCTGTTATTATTGCATAAGACACGAGTAAGATGCATAGACACCCATAGACATCCGTTCCACACTCAGGAAATGCATACCTAACTTAATTCCCAGGGCTGCGGCATACGCAGTAATAACTCCGGAACGTACGCATTAACAACACAAATATTACGCACCACAAAGACATAATTGGAGCCCCATTGTGCGGAATGAGGCCGTCCATATTGTGCCTCCACAAAGCACTACCATTTAAAGAATAAGTTAAAAGGCCGGGAGCCCAGGTGTTTCCGTTCACGCTACACTTGATTCACTTAAGACCGTGCGACGTTTTCAAAATGGCCACTATTATTTTGGATTACGTCAGCATCAACTACCTCTTTTTGTTTTTTTATTGTGTTCATAGTGCCCTATATAGCTGTTGAATTAATGAATAAAAATGTTAATGTAGACGCATTACACATCTCTAACGAAAAGAAGCAAATTAAAGAGGAAAACCCAAAACATCTTATCGATCTTGGTGAGAGATTTGTGCAACTGCACCTCGGAGGTGAATGTAAAATGACGGTCAGACCCCTACTTTTTGCAGATTTTTTTTTATGGTATAGGAGGGCAAACGAGCAGTCGGAGTCATTTTCATGACTACCGACGCCCACAAACATCCGCATAGAGGCTATACAGATGCGCTGCCCTCCTTTCTCCTCCCACCTCCAGGGGCCACCGGCTACTTACACACCGCACGAAACGCGACAGCACAGCTGTCACTTCACGCCGGTCTCGTGTAATCGCAGATGGGGAAGACGCGTACCAATGATTAGGTTACCCAGTTTATTTCCTCTGACGATGTTCGTTACATTACCAGGCAACTACGAGTGTCAAGTCATAATCATCATCATCAGCCTTCATCTGTCCTCAGCTGGATATCTTTGAGTGCACGATCATGATCTTTGACAAACGCCAAGACAAAAGACATGCGAAAACACAAGGATTACCTCGAAGCTCGTACCCATATAATATAATACCCATTAAAAATATATACGGTATCATTGTGACACGACACATCCCTGCGCCATAATATTATCATCAAAATAATAAATTATTCATCTGGATTACCGTTTAAGCTCGTTACCGCGAAAACATCCCTCTAAGCCGATCGTAACGAACTTATAAATCGCCTTTAGCAGATTAACTTTAATTATTTCAAAAGCTTTTGCTGTCATAAAAGCTACGCGGTGGCAATTTGTATTGTACATTGTTGCTCGACTGTGGAAGGGGGTTATGTTTAAACTGTGCCAGAAAAGGTAAGTTTTTTATAGCTCAAGGGGGCAAACGAGCTATCCGAGCCATTTTCATAACTACCGAAGTCCATAGACATCCGCATAGAGGCTATAGGTATGCGTTGCCCACATTCCTCCTACTTCCTTAGGCTACCGCCCACACCGCACTAAACGCGACAGCACAGCTGTCACTTTACGCCGGTTTCGTGTAAGCGAGAGGTACCTCCCAGAACGTGCCGGCCTAATTCGACTGCATGCAAGCAGTGTGGCACTACCTCTTACTAAACTTCGTTTGGCAATATTATATCTAGCGAACACATATGAACACATATGACTGCCTCGTGGTCTAGTGGTAAGCGTGTTCAACCACAGACGTGAGGTCCTGGGTTCGAATCCCGGGTCGGACCAAAAATTGTTATTGGGATTTTTTTTTTTTTATTTTTTTTTTATACGATAAGGAGCAAACGAGCAGTTGGTAGATGACTACCGCCGCCCATAGACATCTGCAAAACTCGAGGCTTTGCAGGCGCGTTGCTGGCCTTTTAAGTATGAGTAAGACCCCGTCCAAATTGAGCGAATTACGCGCGTATTAGGCCTGACTACAAACAATATAACGAGGTGGTCGGGTTTCAAGTCCCTCAAAATTTCACACACGTAGTTAGTAAATAGTAATAAATATAGTTCAGTACTTTTTTATTATATTTAATGTGCAACATAATAATGTAAAAAAAGGAAGACATAAAAAAAGAAACACGACTCGTGAGGGCCTTGAACCCCGACCACCTCGTTAAATTGTTTGTAGTCAGGCCTAATACGCGCCGGATTTTTCAATTTCTAATAACAGTCCGGAGTCAGGAAGTAGGCGGTGGTACACCCCCGTGCCTCGGAGAGCACGTTAAGCCGTCGGTCCTGCGCCTGATTTCTCACCGGTCGTGTCGGATTGCCGTCCCATCGGAATATGAGAATGAGGGAATAGAGAGTGCACTTGTGTCTGCGCGCACACTTGTGCACTATAATATGTCCTGCGCATCTGGCTCGTCTCTATAGAGAAGGCCGCCGTAGCCGAAATCGGCTAGGACGACATTATTATCTAGCGAACCCAGTCAAATCAGCTAGTCTAACAAAAGTAGTTAGTCTAACAAAATGATAATGATGTTATGTACACTGTACAGTTTATATTCGAAAGTAGGTATATGTTGGAGCGCAACTAAACTTGGTTAAGCATTTGTATGCCTGCATAGTTGTAAAGAAAAAGGAAAAAAGGCATTGCGGCGTACTAAGCCATATATTATGGTGAACGTTTTTGCTATTTATACGCAAGGGAAGCGAAACGTATAAAATGTGGTACTGCAATATAGACTGAACACAACTATGTGTTCAATTTAGCATATATTAGAATTTTATATCACTAGCTACGCTCCGCGATTTCAACCACGCAAGTTTCGAACACGTAGAAATATCGAGATGAGAAGATGTTGACCGATTCTTAGACCTACCCGATATGCACACAAAATTTCATGAGAATCGGTCAAGCCGTATCGGAGGAGTGTGGTAACTAACATTGTGATCCGACCCATGGTGGTGGAA
>LUGF01057082.1:0-13201 GCA_001625245.1 Calycopis cecrops | reverse complement strand
TTGTAGATCTTTAAATTATCTACAAACATGGTATCAATGATTTTTTCCTAACAGTTACCATTCCTGAGATATCGCGATTCTAAGATTCATATTATACATGATATGCACATATAAGCCTCGTATATACATACTTGCTGCGCCCCGCGGTTTCACCGGCGTAACTTTCGATCCCGTGGGAATATCGGGATGAAAAATAGATGATGCCGATTCTCAGACCTACTCAATATGCTCACAAAATTTCATGAGAATCGGTCAAGCCGTTTCGGAGGAGTATGGCAACGAAAACTGTGACACGAGAATTTTATATATTTTATTAGGCACTTATTACAAGTATAAATACTTATTTGTGTCTCTTTTATCGATATTATACTATCCTAAAAACATTTATTCAAATGGTAGCCAGTCCCTAACTGAATTTCCTCTATGCACGGCTTGAAAAACATCGGGCTATTCTATTGTCCGTAGTGTTACAAGGACCCACATCTGCTATGTGAAACATATGACTATTATATGACTAACACATGACTATTATATGACTCTTAGAATCGCGATATCTCAGGAATGGTAACTGTTAGGAAAAAAATCATTGTCACCATTTTTGTAGATAATTGAAAGATCTACAACTTTGGTTTAAAGTTTTTTTTGATAAAACTTACCATTTTCAAGCAAAATTCAAAAAACCTCAAATTTTAACCTTTGACCTCGAATAACTTTTTAAGCACACATAGGATCGATGGGGACTTTTAAAACTTGATTTGTAATGGCAAACTATAGGTCTCCACCAAAATTTGGCTTTCCGGGAATTTTTGTTATTTCAAATGTTCAAATTGACCGGACTATATATTATGTTTCTACCGACCTATACGACCTATATGACCTATACGTTAAGACGACGTTTTGTATCATAAAATACAACTCTGATTTTGAGTCTTGACAGGGCCATTATCTACGCAATACTGATGATTTCATGACACTATAATTTTTAACGAAAGTAGTTTCACATGTGCTACAATTAGTTTCATGAAACTTGTTTTATCATGCATGACACTTGTTTCGTAATGTAAATCCGGCTTTACGGTTTTTACAATCTTACGGTGACATATATATTCATTTCGCATTTTGAAGGTCACCTGTCTATATCCCTATTTCCTATTACTGTAAACATGTATCTAAATGTCTTATATCTATTAATTTATAATAACATTGTGTTATAATAAGGATAAAAAACATTTAAAATGCTTCTAAATAACAATGTCCAAATAGCCACTACATTTTTAAACTATAGGTAAACACCAACTTAAAACATTAAGAAATAGTCACTAATAGTTTTAAAAATAACACTACTTTATAGAAAATATATTAAATACACTAATATTATTACGTAATTACTATTTAATAAAAAAAAACAACTTATTATTAGTTATGCCGTATGCGTTAACGAGAAGTTACATTAATTAACACGCTTAAATCATAATATACTAAATGATTAATGAACTGAACGCAATAAGCAATAAAAAGAAAACAACAAGTCTGTACCTACAAGACAAAACATGACAATTGGCGCTAGAGTTAGATAGCTACCAATAGAATGAGCTGCAGTGAAATGGTAAGACAACGGTTGTGATCGCAGTGAAAAATCGCCGTGCGCTAGAGCGCAGCGATCACAGCGAACGTCGAACGCGTAATAACAGTGACCGGTCGCCGTGAGCATGTAGTGATTCAATCACTGCTTGCACAAAGAGCGATCGCTGCAGCGATCACTGTATATGGATAGTAAAATGATATTTCGCGGCGATCGCAATCTCCGTCTCACCATTGTTTAATAATTAATTATTAAAATAGGCAAAGTACTTAATTTACATTCCATTTTATTTTTAACTAGTGCTACATATAACATACATATACGTTGGCTATAGCCGAATTTCACAGTAACCCACCGCCAACTACCCGACTCCGGACTTATTAGAAATTTAAAAAATCCAATACCTACATTGCACTTTTTTGGTCCGCCCCGGGATTCCAACCCAGGAATACACGAATGTGGTTGAACATGCTTGCCACTAACCCACGAGGTAGTCTCCATAATATTATAGTATAAGTAACTCCATAATACGTAAGTAAGTTATTAAACTAAAGGTGATAAAACGATTCATCAGTAGCGAAACAAAAAAGTTAAACGTAAAACAAACATTATAAAGAGTATAAATTATGATAATGTATCATAATTTATACTCTTAATAATATTTGTAGGTACCTACTTAAGAATAATCTATAGATAAACTAAAACAGCAAAATCCGTGTGTCTGTACATTGAATATATTTACGGAAAACTGGGGGCGATGTTAAAATAATATTAGAACACTTTTCAAATGTTTTTAATATTTTTGTCTGTCTATTTGTGCAGGCTAATCTCCGACACTACTTGAACGATTGTAATGAAATTTTCGTGGTGTAGGTATAGAAAGCCTGGTCAACATCTAGAATACTTTTAACTGCGGGAAAATTGTTCAGTCCTACGGGAAGTTCAATAATTATACTTTGCTCGACGGATTTGAAAATTTGAAAGAATTAAAATATATAAAATACTAACGTTACGCCAACGAAGTTGCGGGCACCAGCTCGTAATGAATACATGGAACTTTAAGGAACACTAAAGTTACAATTAATAACAGAAAAATAATACTGACTTACAAAGACTGCTGACTTAGCAATGTTTTGTTGGATTTTGTTGGCTCGATTTCAGAATGTGGCCTCGCTGATTTAGCCCGATTATTAAACCCAGCAATTGTTTACAAACGTACTGTTTCAGGAATGAGACAATGACATCTATCGGTTAGCCAATCATGATCATCACTTACCTGTAAAACTGTTGCTTACAATCATCATAAGTACCTTTACATGTTTTTGAAATAATAACTTATTTCAATCCATGTTCCTGTTTCAGTTATAGAATATTTGGTAAGCATTAGTAGTACATAACGTCCAATTATTTTGTTGTTCGTATATTTTTTTTGGCAACATTTGTTTTTAAGGACCGAGGGGTGTAGAGTGGGTTTAAATTTACATTTACACAAATTTCCGTTTTACTCGTTTTGCCTAAATTACTCACTAGACATTAAAAGTAAAATATTATTATACACAAAAGATTAGAAATTAAATAAATGAAAATGTTTTTATTCATAATAATAATTACATTTTGATCGTCAGCAATTACATACCACCACAAATACAGCGCGGGACAGGTGGGGGCTCAGGGCCCGTAAGACTAAGGGGCCTTACGATTATTTTAATGCCCATAAAAGGGGCCCCTTATCAAGCTCTCCAAGTTCCGGGCACCGCCAGCCTGATCTGCCGCTGCACATCTGCACATATCAACAATTACATTAGATAAATACAATCTTAGGTTTCCTCGACCAACAAAAATCATTTATGTAGCCTAAATAAAATATATACGTGATTTATTTGTACCTACTTATTCAATAACATGCCAATCGTAAAATTATGATTTACAACCATTTCCCATTTCACATAAATAAAATATAAATGTGTAAGCATGATTTTCGCGCCAACGTTACTTATACTTTGTAAGTAAGTAGTTAATATTTATTAGATATTATTTGAACAATATTAAAACTTTCTAGAATATAAATTTCGAAGTACGTAAATTCTTTCGTTTAAGCGCTTTACATTCAACTTATTTTTTTGACAAAATCTATTAAGCACTGAATAGAGACGGACATCCAAGTCAGATTGAATAAAAAGCGATTTTTTTTTCATCCCAATTATTGGTGAGCCGTTTTACAGTTGCTTTTATATAATTTATTCAAGGTTACGCTTTCACCTGTAGGATTTCTTTTATAATGTAAGGGTAAAAAACAGCAGCAAGAACAAGGAATTAAATATGACATTATCGGCTTATGTGAAATAAGGCGCAAAGGCACCGAAATAGAAGAACATAATAATTTCATATTTTGTTACACTGGCCACTTACCAGGTAGAATTGCAGTCGGTTTTATAATAAATAGAGCTTGCAAAGAATGGATTGAAAGATTCACTAGCATAAGTGATAGAGTTGCATTACTAAATTTAGATGTTCAAGGAATGGCCATGTCACTGATACAAGTCTATGCACCTACCGAAGCAGCATGTGAGGACCAAATTAATTATTTCTACTTAGATATCAATAAAGCCATCACCCAAGCTTATAAAAACTACCTAATATTAGGGCATTTTAACGCCAAAATAGGGCAACCTAGAGAAGACGAAAGTTTAATAATGAAACCATATGGTTATGGAGAAAGAAACCACAGAGGCCAGAGGCTTATCGATTTTGCCCTTGAACATAAACTTGCAATTCTAAATACTTTTTTCCCCAAAAAACCTAACCACAGATGGACCTGGCGTTCACCTAATGGAAAGCACAAAAATGAAATAGATTATATGTTGTCAAATAAGCCTAACCTATACCAAAATATAGAAGTACTAAACCTAAACTTTCCATCGGATCACAGACCAATCAGAGCTACCCTGACCAGCACAAGACAAAAGAAGACACGCACAAAATTTAAAAACAATATTTATTCATCTTTGAAAACAGATACTGAAATAACGAACACGGCCTTCAATCACATGTCATGGAAAAACATCAGTGCAGAGTTATTATAAAAAATGAACAAATGCCATATATCAGAGCTTACAAGACGCGAGAATACCTAAAGAAATTACAAATGGTTGGTAGAGTTCTAAAAGAACGTATACTGGCACTCATCAAAAGAAGACAGGCCTTCAGCAGGCCAAGACAAAAACTCGAGCTGAAAAAAATGAACTGTCGGAAATATACAAACTAATAAGTAAGTACATAAAACATGACTACAAAACTCACAGATTAATGACTTATGAAAAACATTTGAAACAAGCGGAAGCACAAAAAAGGCCCTTAAAGAATTAAAAACATATAAGCACTGGATAGACGGCCTAAATCATGAAGATAAGACCGTAAATAATCGAAAAGAAATTATAGAGGTGGCAACAGACTTCTACAAAACTCTATATAGTGCCAAAGACAAAGGGTATACTAACCATAGTTACGCAAACTCTGCAAACATTAAAAAGGGCGGAAATATATTACTAATATCTGAAGATGAAATCATACAAGAGATAAAAAGGCTAAAGACCGAAAAAAGTCCGGGACCCGACGGCGTTACGAACGAAGCCATTAAGGTCGCTGGTGCGCTACTGATCACACCTTTAACATATTTATTTAACCAGATATTGGAAACTGCCGAAATACCGTCACAATGCAATGTCTAGAATCAGAAATCATTCTAATCTACAAAAAAAGAGATCCAAAAGATATTATTAATTACAGGCCTCTCGTGCATCTATAAATTGTTCTCTTCCATCATAAACAAAAGAATAAGTATTAACCTCGAAACAAAACTACCAATAGAACAAGCAGGTTTTTGAAAAAACTTTTCAACTATCGACCATATACATGTACTGAATGATGAAAAGCAAAGGTATATCGCGTATATTAATTATAAAAAGGCTTTCGATACCGTGTATTGTCTGACAGTCACGTATGCATGTTTTCGTTCGTTGCGACATCACGAAACCCCTTACACCGCCATATATGGGTCCTTACAAGGTCATTGAGCGGGGGGCAAAGTATTTCCAGATCAACGTTTGCGGTAACGAAAAGACTATCCATCAATAGGTTGAAACCAGCTTTTGTTGCTCAAGATGATTCGTTAGTCACAAATACGCAGAAGAATGTCGATGAACAGAGCAGCTCACCTGATACCCATAACCCATAACCGATGCGGACGCCTTAAAAAGCCAACGGTGCGATTTTTGCCGTAACCACAATTACAAATCAAAATCATTCCTTGACAGTACCTACTCCGATCGGTCGACAACAATGGAAACAAGTCAAAGTAAAGAGGACGTCATCATCGCACAAAACGGAGCTAGCCAGCTCCAGTCAGCTCCAGCCAGCTACCCATCATCACCCACTGTAAGCTGGATCGTTATGATGGCGTTGCTAGCTTTTATCGTTTCTTCCTCTGCAAATGCGGAAAAGCGAAGTTGATGAAGTTCGTGAGGAGAGAACTCCATGCCCCTGGTGGCGTTCGCGGTGCACTCCCAGCAGCCGACAGTCACATCAGGTCTTCAGAACACTCCACGCCGGTCTATGCCGCAGCCGGATCATACCAAGAACTCATAAGCAGAGATTGTGATTATTGTGAAGCGTTTTAAAATAGTAATCTATATAGTGAGAACATAATTACCTATATGAAACCATATGCATTGTAGTTCAATTTATTTTACAAGCGCTTTAATTTTAACTAGGTACTTACAATGTACATCTTGGTTTATACGTTTATGTCTATAACTTAAGAAATCAATGTGTAACTTATTTTTATGCATTTATATTCGTTATTTGTACAGGAATTTATAAACAATCAAAGAATCATATATTAGATGCAACGCACTGTACGCTCATCTAAGGTTTTCTCTGTTAAGTTTATGATTATAATATTATCTCAAGAATAAGTCTATCATTTCTCCTGACATCAGCTACATCTCATACTCCCTTATCAACCTTAGGTACATATTACAGCATATTAGTAGGTACATAGCTAAGAATATGAACTAGTAAACATCGGCCGCCGAACGCATTTGGTGATTTTTTTTGTAAGATATCAGATGTATTTATGTTTATGTTAACTCATTTTATCTTATTCTTAGTTTTCGAGAATAATTAGCGAAGATACTTTCATTTATTTATTGTTTTTATAGACATGAATGGTAATTTAAATTAACACGCTTGCAACTTGTGATAATAACTTTTATCGTCTTTTCTGGTTTCTACCGACCACGTATTTTAGATTTCGGCTGATTTATTTTTCGTTTCCATTCCAATTTTTGTTATTTTGCTTTTAAATTTTATTTAATATTTAAAATATCACATCTGTGTTTACAGGTATAACGACATCAACGTTTGGAATGAAAATTACCGTGGAAGGCAGTTTCAATCTGGGTAGTGAAGTTTTAGAAAGTCTAGCTCAGTACCTAGGCTTTGCAAACAAAAGTGTGCGAAAGTCGATGTTGCCTGCAGAAGAAGACTCAATATCTAACCTCATTAGGACATCATTTATAAATATGAAAATATGCAAAACGAAAACCTGCGAAAACGTTAAGACATTTATGGAAGACTATATCATTATACTAGCGAAGTCAGTAAGGAATGTACTAGACAAAGGTATCCATCCAACTTTCAAAGTAGCAGAATTTGAAAAACAATTGGTTAAATGCTTGCAGGATATAAAGGAATTATTGTTGGACAACGTCGATGATATAGAAGTGGATGAATATTTTTGGTTGGTCGTATTGAAGAAAATAAATTCCAAGTTCCAAGAACTATCAGTGGCATTCATAAACGATACTACAGATATTGATAAAAAGTATCTGCACCAGAAAGCTATATTGGCTTTGATAATAATCGAAACGGATTATGCCAACATACTGTGCGTTGATTTTAATAAGTGTATGAAAACGTATAAGATGTCCAATTTTTTGCGGCATGCGTTAGAAGAATTATACATTGCACCAAAGGAAAAACTACAAACATTTGTATCTCTTTTATACAAATCATTAGATGATACAACTTTCTACAACACGCTCGGCGAAGGCGACGGACGCGCAATACAAGTGCTGTTTTACGACATCCTTGTATCTGAAAACGGTACTGTTCAAGAAGTTTCGAAACACTTACTAGAGATTGTAAGAGATTACATAGACACAATGAAAACTAATAAGCTAATAGCTAATAATGCGAGTGTGTCGAATGCAAAACGCTTAATGCATGCCATTTTATCAGATATGGACCTCATTTACGTTATACAAACTTCAAAATTCTTGAAGAGTTTCATTAATAATCTTTACCTCTTTACACAACATAATAAAAAAATTAAAAAGCACATTTCAGCTCTTATGGCCGAAATTTCAACAATATTATCCACACTCTCCGGTGATTACTTTAACAAATTAGTTAACGAAGAACGAGCGTTGTACGATGTGGTGATAAATAAAAGATAAAATGTACATTATAAAAGAATAGTCTCCCGTCTGACATTTAAAATATACTTTTTGTATTAAATTGTTATCTCACCATTTAATTGTTTTATTATATTAGAAATAAGACGCATTGCAGTACCAATTAAAATATATAGTGTTCCCGCCAAAGAGGGACGAGCCAGGCCGAGCCGGTGTCAAAGGCGCCTCACTAAAAACTCTACACGACACTAGCGCGTCGGGCTCGGGGCTAGAGTCTAGACTCTAGGCCTCACTACCATGAACCATCACTACCAGTTGGACCTCGGAACGCTTAGTGTGTGCTCCCGCGCAGAAAGAATTTCACAGTCGCTTTATGGTATGTGTAGGGACACACATTCTATGTTTTTAGGAGTTAGCAAATATATTGTGCGCATGAGTCGTGGAGACGGAGAGCCGATGTAAATCCGTAGAATAGCATAGTCGTTTGTTATGTACCGGATTACTAACGTGATGTGCAGTAATATATTTAATCGGGATTTCGACTTTTATTTATTATCCTATAGACATTAAATAATACGGACAACAAAGAAACCAGAAACTGAAACTCTAAGGAAAAAGTAGGGCCACGCTGCATGCATGCATGTAGCCGAATTGGGCCGGCACGACCGGGGAGGTACGTCTCATATACACGAGACCAGCATAAAGTGACAGCTGTGCTGTCACGTTTCCTGCGGTGTGTATTGTGTAAGTAGCCTGAGGTTGGAGGAGGAAGGAGGGCGCTAGTAACTCTGATGATTTTGACATACATAATATGTTGACACTTGACAGTAGGTGATGTGATGGCAGTCATAAAAAAATCACTTACTTTACGTTAACACAAAACTAAAAAAATAGTTTACGGTAAGTATACGAAAATACTTTTTTCAAACAAGTTATATAGCATACCGGGCGGCTACACCTCGCACGAGGTGAATGACCTCGGCGGACTGTGGGCGGCCGGGCGCTGGATCAGCTCATGATGATAATGATGTGACAGGTTGTACGAAGTGAGGAAAAACTTTACAAAATTCCTGTGGCAAAACTATTGTTCCGATTGATCTGATTTTTGTTGCGTAGCCTGGAAATGATACACTAAATATGTGGTTTCATTTAATGCCTCTCGCTTTTATTAACCTTATACCTATATGTATATTATACATGGTTAGTTTTTGGTCACCGGCCAAATTTTCAGGTTTGGTTCAGAAACGATAATACATTCGATTTATGATATAAAAATATTAAAAAAATAATTAGATACAATTAATTTGTCCCATATTGTAAAACATATTTCTTGGTCACCACGTGCATCACACTCGCGACACACGGTAGGCTGTCGTCACTGACCTTGAAGTCGATACATTTCGTTCAAGAACAACAATTCAATGTATTTTTAAGGTCCATTTCAAATCGATTTTTATTTAATAAAATATTACAATTACTAGACGATAAAATTAAAAACACTATCTTGGAATGATGTCTACTTCCTTATTTTACAATTTGGCCGGTGACCAAAAAATAACCCTGTATATTATTAAGTATTTATATGACGAATAATTTGGCGGAAAATTTAAATCGAATCGTGATGACTGGAGGAAAAAATGTCATTTAAAAGAGATTAGCGTTCGGAAACCAGATGACAATCGTAGAAATCGTTGACGACTTCTCATCATCATCGCTCACACAAGACCGGCGTAAACTGACAGTTGCGCTGTCGCCTTTCGTGCAGTGTATAAGTAGCCGGTGGCGCATGGAGGTAGGAGTAGAGAACGAAGCGCATCTTTATAGCCTATATGTGCAGCACAGCTGTGACTTTACGCCGGTTTCATGTAAGCGAGAGGTAGGTACCTCCCCGGTCGTGCCGGCCCAATGCGGCTGCATGCAAGCATGTAGTGTGGCACTACCTCCTAGTAGATCATCCTCATTGTCATTCACTTAGTGTTTTGCTAGCACTTCATTCCTAAAATGATCACTAGAGCTCATTATATTCGGCAAAATTCTGCCTCTACGTTTCGCTCACGGTCCCTATAATAAATTCTTCAGTATATCTACTGCGACAGCATTGTAACATCCTCATTAAGGTCTGAACCAGTGCGCTGATTTCCCGGGGGCCTGCTACAGCTGGCAGACGTAATTAAACTCACACAATTATATATCAGCTGAGGAGGTAGCAGGAAATATGCTGCTCATCAAATAGCCGGGTGCGGGTATCTGGGACTCCAGAGCATCGGTCTAAAAAATGCAGGACTCTGCCTTTTTAGACTGATGCTAATGTAGACTACTACTAGTATAAAAAAATAAAGAAACTACGTTAGCCTGGCCCCGTGCTAAGTACCGTAAGGACTTGTGTTACGGTACTTGACACAGGAAATATATTTAATGTCTTATAAATAAAAAAAAAGTATACGATTTTTATTATAAAAGTACATATTATATCCTCCTACATAATCCTCTCTCTTACACGGGACCGGCGTAAAGTGACAGCTGTGCTGTCGCGTTTCGTGCGGTGTGTAAGTAGCCGGTGGCCCATGGAGGTGGGAGGAGAAATGAGGGCAACGCATTTGTATAGCCTCTATGTGGATGTCTGTGGGCGTCGGTGGTCATGAAAATGGCTCCGATTGCTCGTTTGCCCGCCCTATACCATAAAAAAAGTGACATGATGACATATGTCATATCATACGTACAAACGAAAATTTGCTAGCATTCGGTTCACGTTTAAGCCACTAGTTAGCGTGGCAGTCTAGAAGCTTGTTCCCTATTCTAGACCAGCGTGCTCTAGCATAAAACAATAATTATCCGTCTATTAAATAATAATAATCGGCGGCAAAGTTGTAAACATTGTTCGTTTGATAATAATATCTGTGGACATATCTGTGGACTTATGTTACGGGTACTGGACAACGGAAATTTATTCAATATGTTTCATAAATTTAATAAATTTTATATATTTAAGATTTTTATTATAGAAGTACATATAACACATAGATAAACATCCATGACCGAGGCGGGATTCGAACCCGCGACCCCTGGCGCAGCATGCTCCGCTTATCCGAGCCCTGTGCCACCGCGCCAGCCTGGTCGTCGTTTATCCGGGATAATCTTCGGAAATAATGATCTCATCGTAAAATTTCTTAACTAATAGCAAACTACACCATACGGGAGTTTCATTATTTTTTTGCATTATTACGGAATATTTTTTTTGGCAAACAACTGGTCAACAAACTTGAACGTGTCGGCAAGTAGGTACTTAATAAATGCGCAGTGGTGGTAAGCGTCAGTCACGGACGGTCCCGGGTTCGAATCCCGGGTCGGACCAAAAATTGTTATTGGGATTTTTCAATTTTTAATAATAGTCCGGAGTCAGGAAGTTGGCGGTGGTACACCCCCGTGCCTCGGAGAGCACGTTAAGCCGTCGGTCCTGCGCCTGATTACTCACCGGTCGTGTCGGACTGCAGAATTGGAGAATGAGGGAACAAAGAGTTCACTTGTGTCTTGTGCACTAGGTATAATATATCCTGCGCAGATGGACGGCAGCCGTTGCTAAAATCAGCTAGGACAACATCATTTATTTCATCATCATCATCATCATCATCATCAGCCTATTGCAGTCCACTGTTGGACGGCGGCCTCTCCCATAGCACGTCACTGGCCTCGATCTTCGGCTAACCTTTCCCACTTCTTAATTTTTTATTTATTTATTTCTTACTAAATAAATGTTTGTTGCATGTCCGTCACAGGAGTTTAGTCCTTTAGAACAAACATAACTTTGAAATTAAAGACCTCAAACGTTAGCGACGACGGTATTTTACGATCTATTGCTCGATCGCTTTACCCACACAATACCGGCGTAAAGTGACAGCTGCGCTGTCGCGTGTCGTGCGGTGTGTGAGTAGCCGGTGGCCCATGTAGGAGGGAGGAGGATGGAGGGCAACGCATCTGCATAGCCTCTGTGCGAATGTCTACGGGGGTCGGTAGTCATGAAAATGGACGCGATTGCTCGTTTGCCCCCCTATACTATAAAAAAACAACGTATATTAGCGAAACTGTTAGGGTCAATTCACACCAAAAGCGCGGCGAAGCGCAGCGAAGTGGAGCGCAGTTTATGTGTCATATGAATTTCAACTTTATAATAATTACGGTAAAACTATTATCGCATGAGAAACTCGAACGAGTCGCGCGGATTCGAGCGACTGCGCGAGGATTCGTTGGAATCCGCGCGGAAGTCGCGAGAATTCGATATTATAAGTACTACAGTAATGAAAATAAAGTTTAAATTTTTATTTAAGTTAATAAGTTAATTTCCTCTCGTACAACGGTCCTTTTGTGATGGCGCGTTAAAAAAATCTGGCGCCATTGTACAGACCGAGAGTCTCGTACAGTTGATGAGTTTAAAAAAGTAGCTAAACTGCGGCAAGCAGTTCTGTCGGGCCAACAAAGTGGGGGTGTGCCCTTAAATGATGTCAGAAGAATAAATCCTTGGCGAATTTCGTCGTAATTCTCATTTTAAAAACTATACAATGCCAATCATTTTAGAAACTATAAAAAGAGTATGTACACCTGTGTCCTATGTCCTGTCGGTTACATGATACCGGCATAAAGTGATAGTTCTGCTGTAGCGTTTCGTGCGGTGTGCAAGTAGCCGGTGGTCCGTGGAGGAGGGAGGAGGAAGGAGGGTCCCCCCGAAGATGGTCCCACTTTATCATGGAGGGGTGGCTTGCGTACCTCTGAGATCCCTAAGGCTGCGCTGGACTACCCGTACCGGACAGGCTTGAGGGGAGAGGCCAGACTAAGAGAAGCTCAGATGGTAGGTACTCGACCAGTCCCTCTTAATCAGCAGATGGCGGCGTGTATTAGGGCGACTGGCGTGGCGTGTGTGCATGCATTGGGACCAGGGGTCAGGGTTGCACGGTTCCAACTTTGTAGTAGGGACTGTTTAAAGGTAGCCGGACAGTCCCTAAGGAGGAGTCTGGCCTTTTCACCGAGGCCAGCCTGTCGCTGGAGGCGCCTTGTTGCTTGTAGATCCGGGGCCCTCCATTTATAACGGCTGTATGCTCGGACCACTTGTTTGCCCTTGTATATTATAAAAAAAGCTTCTATGTTATAAAAA
>LUGF01057062.1:99755-114259 GCA_001625245.1 Calycopis cecrops | reverse complement strand
CAATATGTCATGGTAGCACAGAATATAACAGATAACCCCAGGAGGGTACGAGCATCTCGGGAGAATCTCTCTCTGAATCTCCACTCTAAGGACCTGAACTTAACTCTGGACCGTGCTCGGATATTTCCTTTCTACGCCTCTGCTATCTTGAAGAGAGAGATTTCTCCGTCATGTCTATGCATAGACATTTATGACCACCTCCTCCTCTACGCGTACCTTTATGGATCCTATCGTGGTAATGCCGAAATTGAACGACTTCTCGAGCACGTCTAATAGGCTACGGATTTCCTAATGACACAGATCTCAACCACGGAGATCGTGATTCTTGGCGACCATTGTTCAATGTACCACTTAGCAGCGTGCTTTATAGGAGGCTGGCGGGTTTCGGCCTGATCACGTACAGACCTTGTACGTAAAAAAATTAAATAATAATATAATAGAATTTGTCCGGGTCGAGAAATATGAATTTACATTTAGTCCCTAATGCGACTAATTGTCTAGGTATCGATTCATGTTCATTTAATTCATATTTTATTTACATTATTTTACGCTGCACTATACTTGTGAACGGCTCTTTTAATTAATATGATACAAAAGTACATCTAAAACTACTTTATTTTATTCTATTTTATTGTCGATTAATCGATTCTTTGCTGTTCAAAGAATCGATGCTATTTATTTAGTATGACATCAAATTAAATTATGGAGGGTAGAGGCTAGAGGTACAACAAATACAATTGTGACGTTTAAAGACTATTGTCGGTATGACAACAATATCCGATCACCAGCATAATAAGTAGTGCCGCACTGCATGCTTGCATGCAGCCTAATTGGGCCGGCACGACCGGGGAGGCACCTCTCGCTTAGACGAGACCGGCGTAAAGTGACAGCTGTGCTGTTTCGTGCGGTGTGTAAGTAGCCCGTAAGTAGCCCGGTGCGGTGGGAGAAGAAAGGAAGGCAACGCATCTGTATAGCCTCTATGTTTGTAGGCGTCGGTAGTCATGAAAATGGCTTCGACTGCTCGTTTGCCCTCCTATAAGTACCATCAAAAATAATAATAATTACATCAAAATAAATTATGTTAGTGAATAAATGAAAGATATAACACAAACGAGCAGTCGGAGCCATTTTCATGACTATCGACGCCCACAAACATAGAGGCTATACAGATGCGTTGCCTTTCTTTCTTCTCCCACCGCACCAGGCTACTTACACACCGCAAGAAACGCGACAGCACAGCTGTCACTTTACGCACTTAACAATCCCCACTGGTTGGGATTTGTCGGTGGGGATTTCCGGAATAAACCATTAAAAAATAACCAGGTAGGCTCTATTTTCATTAATTGACTAAAATTTTTTTATTAAGCCAATTACAATTACCAATATTCGTACCTAATTAGAATAGGGCCACGTAGTCGAGTCAGTAAATAAAAACACCGATAGAAACATGTTCTATTTAAAACATAGGACAGATATATGTAATATGTAATAAAAGAAAAATAATCCATGTTGGTTGCGTCCGGTATCAAATATAAAAATCAAACAACTCCCTGACTTGAACGCAATTGAGTAAAATATATGAAAGCTCTGGCTAAATGTAAAACATAAATCGTTATTTTGATAATTCATAAAAATCGTGCCAATCAATTGATGCTCTATAATTTTCCACAGTACTAAAATTGCATCTTACATTCATATCTAAATCCGTCTGAAATTTATTCATCCGTTTTTCCATCAATAGGCATCATTATTTTCAAGAAGGTATCAGATAAATATTAAAGCAGTCTCTACGCTTGAGTGCCATCTTTCGTAGTTATTACCGACCTCGTATTTCTAGTGCTTTTTTACTGGAAATATATAATAATGAAATATTGGAAAACAGTATTAATCAGTATTTGTTACATTGTAGTCATTATACTGTATATACATAGACAGTCAGATACAGTCAGTAAGTATGTATATACATAGACAGTCAGATACAGTCGGTATTAGATTAGTAGTTAGTCTTACTACACAATAGTTTGCAAACGCTAGTCCAACTAGATTTAGTATTTAGCTAAACATGTACTCAAATACTAAACACAATATGTTTGACAACAGTTTAATTTCCTCCACCACAACGAATGTAATACGTGCTCGTACCGGACTACGTTTAACTCAATCAATTCATTTTATCCTCGGTCAGCCTACAAAGTACAAAACAAACGTTTGTCCGTTACATTTTACGCAAATGATCTACATCTATACTTCATTTTAAGTATTACTATCTTTTTTCTTTTTAATGTAAATGATATGATTATGTGTAGCGCAAATAAACTGTAATTCTTTTTCTTATTTTTATTTCACTTTAAGGTATATTATTCTAGTATAATTTGTATTTTCTTATATGTTTAACATAAATCTGATGTATTTTTTACTGTCTAAAACAAAGAAATGATATATGATTATAAAATACTGTGAAATTGAGCAAAATCAGTTATCATTCGTTCGTCATGTTTTGCTCTCCTTATTATTTCGCATTCGATTGATGTTTGTGTTTTCGTGATAAGTAACATTTTTCCTGTGTATTTAACAAAAAAAAAATTGAAAAAGAAAAAAGAGACACGATAGTGGTCGCATGGGGTCAGCGCCTAAGAATACAGCAAACAAGTACATGTGTACTGGAATTCCAATCACCACTAATAAAAAAATAACTCTACGATAATAAATATAGGATAGAATATAGGTCTCATTGCAAACATTAAAACGTTTCAAATAAGTTCTATATTGATCCCGTGGCCCAATGAAGTGTTGAACATATTTCTTCATAAACATGGCGTATACATATCGCTCTATTTTATATAAAGTAATTGAATCTCAGTTAGGACTTGGCGTTGACATAAAAGGTAATGGTGTTTCCAATAACAACCCAATGTCTAAAGCTGTATAGTAGCTTTGGCATTTGTATTAAATTTTCGGAACATTTCTAGAATAGCTTTCTTCGCTGCTAAATGTGCGTACAACTTCACTCTTTAAATTTAAATATAAAATTTTATTAAGCAGAGTTTAGCTTCCATCAGTAGTACCAGACACGATATTGTATTACACGATATTATACAGGTAAATATTTGATATGTATATTGAAAAATTTCATTAAATTTAGGAATATACGTATGTACATGATTATGAGGGTGTTTGTGTGTTGCTAAATTGTATACATGTTATTGTTTGAATAAGTATTTAATAGACTTGTAGAAGAGTGCTCTTGTCCCTAAAGTTTCAATTATTCCAGTCGACATATAATTCTTTTTTTAGAACAACAGATTTAGACAACTGTTTTTAAAAGAATTTAAAAGGAACATAAAGCTATAGCATTTCCTTTAAACTGTAGGTATTATATAACAGTTTGAGCTCCTCGTTCGCCGCTGCGAGATGACGGCGCACAAATTAAAAGAGCTGGCGGGAATGTAATTAAAGTGCTGTCACCTTCAGTGCAGTATTTATGAAAAACATTATATTATTAGGAGTTTCCACTTCGAGGAAGCGTGGCTTTATGAAAAGCGTTTGATTTTATCGGTGGAATATTTACAAAGTTTTATTTAGTTTGCTTTGTTTGTTGTTTCACGGCGATATCGTTTGAACGATCTGCACCTTCCAGATTGTGCCGGCCGTACTCCGCTGCAATGCATGCACTACTTCTTACTTAAACCGAGAGCTTGAACCTAGATCTCTCAATTGTCGCTAAATTCATTTACAGTATCAATCATTCAGTAAAAATACAAAAGGAAAAGTCCTTTCAAACTTAAACAATAATATAAAGTCACAAAACTTAAACAATAATATAACTCAGCATTGGCAGTTTAAAAGGATAAGTAATATTATGTTCGAAACTTATAAAACTGCAGAGGGCACTTAAAAGTGCGGTCCCATAATCGTTTGACTTCTACCTTTTATTAAAGGATCAAATCGTTATTAAAGGCTATTATTAAATATCAACATATTTGAATATAGCACAGTGTCACTGCGTTCCTTATTACTTTTCGGACATAACTGAAAATTTGTGTCGGTGAACCTTAGTTCTCCTTCACATACCGAGTGACATCCTTTAGATAGTTAGGTAATATCCTCACTGTGGTACTTAATTTCCACAGCAAATAAAATATAAAAAAAACAAAATAAAAGCGAATGCCGCCTTGGTCGTGGATGTTTATCCATGTATAATATGTATTTCTATAATAAAAATCTTAAATATATAAAATTTCTTAAAAAAATAAAACATATATTTCCGTTGTCTAGTACCTGTAACATAAGTCCTTACTGTACTTACCACGGGGCTAGACTAAACTAATGCCAGAATAATACACCTACCTGTATGTTTCATACATACAGCACATACAGTAATGGCTACCTCTTACAAAATTCTACAACATTCTGTTAATTGATTATAACAGAAAACTTATTTATAAAAGTACCAGTCATCACTCCGTCCCCTATCCACTATCCCTTTAACCAGAACAGATGCGAGGAGACGTGCACAAGAATGTATTTGGATGAGAGTTTGTGTAACAGAAATCGCAAGCTCTCAGCGTAATGAAAACAATTCTTAACGCTTCATTCGCTTTTACGGCTGAAGTTAAAGTCGCTTTATATTTTATATTCAGCCGAGTTTCTGTAACAAATATTGAGGACACGGCGTTACAAGTTCCATTTTTTAAGTAATTGGGAATACGTACAATATAATATTAAAAGTAGTAAGTTCATTGACACCTGTTTAGCTCAAGGTTTTGCTTATCCTTAAGGCCTGCGCAGACGAGGAATTTTTGTCCGCGGATTTTTGTGATCACTCCACCAAGCTTGTTTTACAAATATCTCTGACTAGCTTTTATTTTCGGCTTTGGTTAAGTTCGTTTTTTTAATAAAATAGTCTAATGTGTGTCGGGCCACGAGCAGTGCAGGGTTCCGTAGTTGCGTATAACATCTTTGAGTTCACACTCAAAAATAATCTAAAAACGAGCCTATGTAGGACGGTGGTAACTGAAGAAAGAGTTATAAAATTCTACTTCTTATGAGAAATTAGAAAAAATATTATCAATTTGAGTACCACCGCGTGTAGAGGCAAGAGCTGGTAATAAAGATTAATGAGCAGCATCACGCATTAATTTATTACTGCAGTATTGTAGTTACGGAGGTTGTCTTCGTTAAAATCTCCAAATATGATGCAATGAGAGATAACAAATTATATAGAAAACTTAATAAAGTTTTCGAGTACATTTTATAAGTGTGGTCAGTTTTTACTTCGTTCTCAGCTCTGATAGTTTTCCTTTAAATTTTATTATTTACTCTACTGCTGTCTTTCTTTTCTTTTCATGTGTCCAAATTTAACCGTTGGGTAGATAAAAACGGGGGGGGGGCCTTACACTTACCTCTAACAAAAAATTGTACTTTAAAACCCAACATTTCAGGAACGGTCCTCGTTTACTACGGAGCCCTAATAAAAAGTATCCTGTCCTGATAATATCTCTAAAAATGTGTATACAAAGTTTGATGATGATAGGTTGAGTAGTTATGGGCGTGAAAGCGAAAAAAACAAACATTTACTTTCACATTAAATGTAGTACCTATAAGTAGTACATTTAATGTGAAAGTAAAGCTATTTAAATACATGTACTATGGCTATATATATAATTATTAGTACATGTATGTATATAACCCGTCACTATTTATAATGTTATTAAAGTTATATTTGTATTCACCGTCAGCGGCAGCCAGGAGACGTTATTTATGAATGATGAATGATGATGGATGAATAAATGAATGAGTGAAAAATTATTTATTGTGCACAATACAAAAATATTTTGCCAAAAAATAATAGTAATTAAACATATAAAAATGTCAACACAGGTGATTTATAATCCAAACTTATTTGAAACTACAAACTGAATCGGGCTGACGCACTTAATTTTGAACAATTTAATTTTTGATAATTATTAGAAATGCGCCTAATATTCTTTTAGTATTCTGTATTCGATGTATACAATATTTCCCAATGCCTTTAAACTTGATACTTTATATTAAAAGTTAAAAATATGTAAAATTATGTTTTTACTCTATAGTCGCTCCCGTCAACCAACTAAGGCAGCAAGCGGTACAGATAAGTTTTCAGGCGATTTACCATTCTTTCAATATATTCAGGTAAGTGGAAAATGTAAAAAGCGTCAATCTACACTTATATCTTTACTAACGGCATACAAAGCGGTTATCCTGTTAGATACTTTAGCTAGAATGGGTCACGTTTTTGTCTGTATATATAGTTGTATCACGAAAATAAGTTACATTGGCTTTCATCGTTGACGCAGAAAAGTGCAAAATAGGCCGATCTAATCCGATTAATAACACCAATTCAATAAAAACCTTATTCCACAACTCATGAGTCTTAAAATATAACAAGACGTGTGTCCATGCTATCTCGCTGCCATATCTGTGCTGCATGAATTTTGACGTTTGTGTGAATGACAGCCTATGACAGCTGACATTGGGCTAAGCAACTGAGGAATGACAATGGAGACAGCTGTCATTTGACCAATGGCGAATGAAATTTCCCGTGCAAAAATATTGCGTGGTGGTTGGCTGAAATATTTTCGCGCCTTTAAAAAAATAGTATACTACGCAGGTACCTACATCAGTGTAACTTATTTCTGTGGTATAATTATACCTACCTAATAAAAATTGTGTCGCTTTAAAATATGTATGTTCAATGCTCGTGTACTGAAAGTAGCAAGAGGTCGTTGAAGATGTCTAATTGAGAAATTTTACGTGTGGCTAAATTTGGCCGGCACGACCTAGGAGGTATACTATATACTACAACGCATCTAGTGAGTAAGAGGTAGTGCCACACTGTATGCCTGCAGCCTAATTGGGTCGGCTCGACCGAGGAGGTACCTCTCGCTTACACGAGACCAGCGTAAAGTGATAGCTATATTAAAGCTTACGACTTGTGAAGGTTCAGTGTTGTTCAACTTCAGAATTCGAAGAGTTTCCTTTACTGTGTCCGTGTGCGTGTGAAATCATTAAGTACTCGAGAGAGTCGGTTGCATGCAAGCATGCAGTGTGGCTACCTCTTACTACCGTACATTTCTTTCTAATGGGCCTCATTGCTATATGTGACAGCATAGCTGACACTGTTGCGGTATTGTGTGAGTGAGAGCTCCGCCGTTCTCGGTCGTGCCGCTCCAATACAGCTTCAGAGAGAGGCTAGCTAGAGAACGGCTAATGTCAACTTGATCTGACTCTATTTTGCTAATAAAATGTTTATAATCGTGATGTTACTGAGCAAATCAGTTTATTTATTATTGTTATAATTATTTATTGTCAGCCTGGTGGGTCCCTAAAGGGACAAAGGCCTCTTTACTCACTGACCTCCTCTGACACACTGAGCTCCTCTGACATGCGGCAGACATGGCCTGACCAGTTCCACTTCCACTTTAACATGGCAGCTTTTCGAGTGACGTCCATATTCGCTGTTTATTTAACAGGAATATTGGACGTCAATAATTTCTATAGAGTAGTTTATTTAACAAGTGAAAATCTTATTTAAGTTAGTTCTCAACTGATCTACCTGCTTTAATCTCCTCAGCGAGTTCCCTGGCTGCGGTACATGCGGCATGAATATTTAACGTCGCCCTCCTCTTGTTTACGAGTATTAAAACACGGAACACTATTAAACTATAATTGAGTTCGTGGACGTTTGAGACGGCGAAATATCTTTACTCGGTTATGAGATGAGAGTCGAAAGAGATACATACATTCAAGTCAGGTGCGATTTGGTTCGGTACGTAGCTAGAGAGAGAGTACTAAAAAGGTAAGTCCATCCCTAGTCTGACGTCTGTAATTTTTGTAAATGCCTGTTTTAAAACCAGACTGTAAAGAGTCTAACAGATCATTATTATCTATACATATAATAAAATCGTAAGAAAGTCAAAACTGTACATTGAATATTTTTTACGAATACTTGGCGCGTCATCTACAATCGATGTCGAGGCCAAAAATATAGTTTTTAGAATTTTTGTCTCCTTCTCTGTAGGTATGTTAGGGCTAAACACAAAAAGTACTGCCTGGATTTGGATGTATATTACTAACAGGTCGGGTCAACATATTTGGGCTACCTATTAACTCAATATTTCCAAGGGATCGAAACTAATATGAGTGAAACCGCGGGGCGCAGCAGAAATAAAGAATATTTTTCCAAGACTTGCATCATTTTTCCATGACATGACATATGGAATGTAATGTATCAAATGTACAAGTGGACTCCTCATCATATTAATCGCATTCAAATAGAAAACCTACAAGTTGCAGATTAAATGTCGATAGTGTTTGGAGCGCGAAAGTTCGGGAACAATCTGCGTCTGACTGGCAACTCGCTGGAACTTGCCAACTAGTTCGCAAGCCGAGCTACAGTACGAGAAACATGTCGTGTATTTCGTTTGCCGATGTGTGTATTTGCTACAAACATAATAGCTCCAGTAAATTACTTAATAACGAAAGTTTACGCAAATGTTACACATTGTAATAAAACTATTTCGACGGAATTTATCGTTTATTTAAATATTTTACAATCCTGACATTTACGTAACACCAATACAATAAGTACATTTTGCATTAATACAATAAGTAATAAGTATATTAATAAGTAATAAGTAATACAGTATTGCAAGATACAATAGGTACATTTTGCATTAATGGGAACAACTAAATAATTATAAATCCTCGGGCAATAACTTGTGCCGTCAGGACATCTGTCACTGGCTGTTGTTGTAAAGCTACCGAAACGTCGAGATTGTAAAATACTTAAATAAATCGCGATAAAATCGTTTTATTACAATGTTCCAGTAAAGGTTACATGGCTGCGAAATTATGCTTTAATGGATTATGAACTTACAACATTGTAAAGAGGCTCATTTTAAGGGTTTGGTATCTCCAAAAGAAAACCAAAAGATTTTTTTTTTAAATTGTCGTTCGTCTATTTGTTAGTATGCATGTCTGCATGTCTGTCAAGTTACGGCAATTTATGCCAGATTTATGCCACCGTTTATTTTTGGCAATAGAATATCAACAGAAAAAATGTTGGTGGTGTTTGCATAGTAGGTAGTAGTGATGAGTGAAAAAATATTTTCTTACTTTCAGTAGCCAAGTGATTCGATGGATAAAAATCAGCCGTTAGATGATTTTTATGAAAAAATACACGACATTATTTCTTGAACTTTCTTTAACGTTACAATATAATATTAAACTACCGACAGCATTAAGGCATCCGTGGAATAGTAGAGAAAATTACACGAGAGTAGCGTAGTTCCCCCGTGCGCGCCGCGTTACGTATGCAGCCACCTTTACGTTCTGAACGTAACCCGCTCTGGCATGTTTATTTCCCGCGTGTATACATACTGGCGTGCCTTGTCTCTTTGAATTTTTTACGTCTTTCACGTAACACAGTTTCATACTAGTGGCATTCACGAACTTGTTTCATTAATTTTATGAGCATAAAAGAAGTTTTATACCGATTTCATTTAAGATAAGGCATTTTTTTATATATAGCATTTCCCGCGACATTACACGCGTTAAATTCGATGTTATTATACATATAAATCTTCCTCTTGAATCGCTCTATGTAATAAAGAATCCCATCAAAATCTGTTGCGTAATTATAAATATACGACTTACACTTAGACACACAGATGGAGGAAAGAGACTTTGTTTTATACTACTGTACTGTAGTAATGAAAGCGGTTAAATGTAAACAAAGATATTCGGTCTGGTGTCAGTTTCCGGGTAATTCGACGTATCGAACGTGTCCAGGAAATATCTGAAACATCTGATGAATCGAGGAAATACGTGCAAACGTCTCGAGGAAATACCTGGAACATCTGATGTATCGAGGAAATACGTGCAAACGTCTCGAGGAAATACCTGGAACATCTGATGTATCGAGGAAATAAGTGCAAACGTCTCGAGGAAATACCTGGAACATCTGATGTATCGGACGGCACTCAAGAACCTGACGCGAAACTCGAAATTCCGATGACTATGATATACGAGCTAAATTAATTTTCATTCGTTCATGAATTGGGCCGGCATCTCTCTCACATGATACTATGTTAAAATGGTGATCGCGCTTCGTGCAATCTGTGAGTAGCTGATAGCCCATTGTACAGAAGTTAAGGGGTAACAAATCACTCCGATTACCTCGGTTGTCCCTTACGGTAAAAAAAAAACAGAAAGAAAATCTCATTTTAGATGAGCGAAAAACACCCCAGTTCATAAATATCTGGATCAACATTTAATCCACGATTCCTCCGGATATGAATCAAGGATCAAATTCGAATTTCATCTGTGGTTTATATTTTATTCAGAGATTTTACTCGGGTGCTGTTTGAAAGATTAGCAGTGCCCTGCAGTTTTGCCTGCTCCATAGCGTACTATAAGGTTATAACTTTATTCGATAAATGGCCTATCCAGCAGCGTCAGAAGTTTGCAAATCGGACCAGCCGTTCCTGAGATTAAACCATACAAACAAACCCTTTAGATTTTTTTCAAAATTTCATTGATCGCCGACACAATCATTAATAGAGTCGGACCGCTCGTTTGCCCTCTGTGTCTGTAAAAATAAAGCCTTTCTACAAATTACGCCATTATGCAAAATCACCAAACCATGCGAACTATGTATACTTATCTATAAGTGACATTGACCCATCTAAGAGTGACTGTTTGCACATCACTCATAGTTATGTAATTAATTAAAATGATGTCAAACACAAACCAGCGTCATGTAGGTGTTGTATGTTAGTTTATGTCAACGTTGTGTCAACATGTAAACTAAGTGGTATCGTCTTATGTCGCTTCTTGATAATACTAAAATAGATATTTATGGCTATTTTCTATCGATTCATAATTTAGAAACGACCACTTCGAGCAAATTGATTTTATTATATTATTATATTTGTACGGAAAACTATCCAAAGAACTCATGGTAATGTTATGCCATTGTGAACGCATGTGTAATATCTGCTATATTTTCTTTGGCAAATCACGAAGAATCTCATCTATGAAAAATATGAGCTTCAGGTTTGCTAAAAACAAAAAGTAATCAAGGAAAATATAACGCACGCAAGACTGGATTGAACATTAAAGTTCTTAACTCTTTTTTTTCGCACAAAATCAAACGAGAAATTGTATCACCAACGAAAGTAAAGCAAAAATTTCATCGGATTCTGAAGTTGATCGACAACGAACCTTCACAAGTAAGGCTTTAAAATAGCCAGCGCTACGCACGAGTGTCCTGTTAGGAAAGCCCTTTATTGTCGTGGACTCTTTAAACTGAAATAGAGCTATTGTATACATAATTACCGATGTCCCTAGCGATGTAGTACGGATATCTATTGTAGCTTAGATCATTACGAATGGATAGTTAATTACGCTCATTGATGGCTAAAGCTATTACCGGTTTAATTACCGAGTGTAATGATGTATGAGATCTGTGTAATTGAACGAGAGCCGCTCAGTGGTTGCGTAACGTACGTAATAGAATGACCATTACATGTATTGAAGTGCTAACGTAAAAGGGAGTGGCATGCTACAGGTAGACATTCGAATGGTTCTAGGATTCTTTTTTATAGTATTATCACTGTGAAAGTAATATCTATCTTTAAGACACAATGTTTAACGCATTATTAGTTTGTTTTCTAAAAAATGCATGTTCTGTAAAGAACATACAGACGAACATTCATCTTTATATATAAAGATGAAAACATAAAACGAATAATGCCAATCGTACAAAAATAAGCATTTATATGCAATTTTTTATGCCCTTTTCTCATACTCATTAAGGAAATCAATGTAACATATGGAACAGAGGCATATATATGATGATTATGTCTGATGATGATGATCTGATGATCATAAAAATGACTGCATTCCATGTATTCCATTAAATTCCTTATTGAGTATGAGAAGAGGGCATAAAAAAAAATTGCAAAAAAAAATATCCGGCTAGATTCGGATTCTTAATCTATAAGCTATCCTTAACTCAAATTCATTGATGGAATGCGGCACTCAGGTTTTGCATACTCAAATACTTCCAGGGCCTGCACTATTGAACATATCACCAAATTTATAAACTTCCCTAATATTATTAATACAAAAACTTTACTTAACACAGGAAAATGGAACTACACATTCCTGTGTACGTATAGCACTACACTACAGACAAACGTAAACTTAATAAAGTTTTTTCCTGTCTTATAATAGTTTCAATGCCGCTAAAGAAGTTTTCACTTTAGAAATTTAATTTATCACTAATGTAACTCTTAGCCGCAATTCATGGGAAATGTTAAAAGTCACAACAAAACGACCAAAACCCAGACAATGATACAAGTGGAAACGAGAAGTCATGTCTCAGAGCCCGCCAGAGGCGCTTCAACTTTTCCTTTACGATCGTCCGCTCCCATTAGCAGTAAAGGCAAAAACGCCTCGTAAAATGTGTCATTTTTCCATATAATAGTTGAAATGAAAAAAACGTCTTTAAATAATATTTTTGCTTTCAAAATTTAAATATAATTTTAATATTAGTACGATATTATACAATACTTTATATGTTTATTGTTATTTCAGTTTTTGAGTAAGTAGTAGCGATGTTACTATCTTTTTTCCAAAAACTTCTTAACTTTGAATCTCAAACTTTTTAATTAACTTTGTATTACCTAAGTTCTTTAGTACAAGTACTGTAGAGGCCGTATTTTAATTTCTAAAGTGTAACCTCTATGTGACTACAGATGTTTAATTATTTGTTCTAAACTCCAAACTGAACTCCTTAAAGTAACTTCTTCTGCATTTATTTACAACTAGCTGAGGCCCGCAACTTCGTTCACGTGAATCCATTTGCTTACCGCAGTCGGTTAAAAAGTTAGTCTATAGCCTTCCTGGCTAAATGAACTAACTACTACTGAAATAATTTTTCAAATTGGACATGTAGTTCCAGAGGTAAGCGTTTTCAAACATACAAAAAAACAAACTCTTCAGCTTTATATTATTTGTAGAGATGAGTTAATATTTGTAGTTAGTGTTGTAATAAGTTAGTTATTATTGTACTAATAAATTTTACATATACAATATCATATTATATTTAAATATATTATAATTATGTAATCTGGATACAACTCTTTCCTACTGGTCCGCTACCAGATTCGAAAATTAGAATTATTTCACATCCATCCTGGCAGGTTGCAGTGCCACACTGCGTGCTTGCATGCAGCCGAATGGGACCGGCACGACCGGTGAGATACCTCTCTAGTAGTGCCACCTCTGCTGTAGCATTTCGTGAGGTGTGTAATCTGGTGGCCCATGAAGGGGTGAGTAAGGAGGACAGCCATCTGTATAACCTCTATGCGGATGTCTATGGGCGTCGGTAGTCATGAAAATGACTTCGACTGCTCAATTGCCCTTTATCATGAAAAAACATACAATGATTGTCGTACCTAAATATATATGTAAATCAGAATGAATCAAAAATGACCCAACGTATTTTGCAATCGCCATTTCAAAGCCCAACAGTGGCCGAGCCCTGTAACATAACGCCTGGTCCGAAATAATATCAATATCACTTTAGTGACCTTGCCGTGTAACTTGTAACTTGTACGGTGAATTTTACACCCATAGACTTAATAAATTACACCGTTACAACGGCGTCAACTATGCGGTATGAGGGATTCGATACTGTTGCTCGTTTGTAGGGGACAATAATATGATAAAAACATAAAAATCACAAATAGACCAGGGTTCCTTAAAGTGGGGTTACGGACTCCATGGGGGTCCGTGGCGTTCGTGTCTGGGGTCCGCGGTAGCTCAGAACCTTAAGTTTCTTGTGTTCATACAGGATTTTTAATATAATACATATTACATAAATAAGGTTCGTTTTCTTTTCATAAAATATTCTTTGACAGGGGTCCGAGGAGCATTTAGATTCGGGAAAGGGGGTCCGTGACCGCAAAAAGTTTAAAAACCCTGCACTAGACCGTAGCAGTCTATAATGAATACATATATCTGTACCCCCAGTACCCTGGGAACCTCCTACTGAATCAATGGAAATCCTTTGTGAATAAAATCCGCAAATAAGAACCGCACAGGTAAAAAGAACGTCGGAGCTCAAAGTACCCATTAGCGGAGAGCATCAAAGCTCCAAGCACATGAAAGTTCCCCTGTTGGGACTCAAAGGATAAGTTCTCGTTCGTTTTTAATAACATGATTGATATGATCAATGGCGTTTGATGTCTTGTCAATAGATACGATATTTATTTATGGAAATATTCAATAAGAAATTTATATTAGGGGGCTTTGATTAATATGTTTATTTATCATTATTATGACCAGCTTTATATTTGAAAAATAAAAATAAAAAAATGTAGGCATATGGACTGAAGACTTTTAAAAATTAAAACTTATTTACATACTAGTTGATCCGACAGTCCTTGTCTTGT
>LUGF01057062.1:82463-95360 GCA_001625245.1 Calycopis cecrops | reverse complement strand
TTCTTCGTTGCGAACATGAGCGAGATTTTGTAGGTAATTATAGCGGTAGGTATTTGCACTTTTGTATGGGAGTGAAGTATCTGTTAGGTTTAATAATCTGTGCTTTAACTTCAGCCGTAAAAGCGAATGAAGCGTTAAGAATTGTTTTCATTACGCTGAGAGCTTGCGATTTCTGTTACACAAACTCTCATCCAAATACATTCTTGTGCACGTCTCCTCGCATCTGTTCTAGATAAAGGGATAGTGGATAGGGGACAGAGTGATGACTGGTACTTTTATAAATAAGTTTTCTCTTATAATCAATAAACAGAATGTTGTAGAATTTTGAAAGAAAGGTAGCTATTGCTGTATATGAGACACACAAATATTATTATTCGGGCGTTTGGAAAGTTTAGTCCACATAAATAAAAGTTAAAAAATTTCATACAAATCTAACCAAATACACGACAAGAAAAATATCTTTTTTTTTCAGAATATTAGGTATAATTAACTTATTGTGAAAATGGAAATAAATATACACCCGTGAACCTCTTTACCGCAGAATTGAAGGATGACTATGTCTGAAACGGGGAAAACGTTGGTCAAGTAATGATGTGGTTTAGCCCTTAAAACCCTTTCGATCAATATTGTTGATCATAGACGGTATCTGCGGGAATATATTTTGAGCCGCATCCGCTATAACATCCATGACATAGGAAAGATTAAAAACGTTTAAAAGCCTGAAATTAATTAGTTCGGTAATCACTTTCTAAGCGGTGGTTTAAACCTCATTCACTCTTATGAGTCGAGAAGAAAGACTTTCACAACGAGACTTTGACCTGAGTGTGGCTCGCCACTGGAGTTCCCATTTATTACGAGTGCACGCACACAGACGCACAAGTGCTCCCCTCCTGACGTCGTCTGTGGACGTCGGTAATAACTTTTCAAGTAACGAGACCGCACATTAGAACGAGAAAAATAATAGACGTGAGTATAAAATTACTTTGTACGGAGTGAAGTTATATGGGAATTAATTTAAAAAAAGTATTTGCTGCTTTTTTATGCTATAGGGGCAGTCGGAGCCATTTTCGTGACGACCGACACCCACAGACATCCGTATAGAGGCTTTACAGATACGCTGCCCTTTCTCCTCCCACCTTCATGGGCCACCGGCTACTTATACACCGCACGAAATGCGACAACACAGCTGTCATATTACGTCGGTCTCGTGTAAGAGAAAGGTACCCCGGTCGTACCGGCCGAATTCGACTGCATGCACGCAGTTTGGCAAAATGATGCTTGTAGGAAGGTACCTATTTTTTAGAGCAGATACATTAATTGATAGTAGACAGCGAGATCCCACTCTAAGCAAGTAAGACGTAGTGCTATTGCTATATTTGTATATAGCCGCTTGTCGTGTGTAACCGGTGGCCCATTGTAAGAATGGGATAAAGGAGGCAACCTAAGGAATACTTTCAGGACATTCTTCAGACTGTTTGATTGGTGCGTATATAACGTCCTGACGTCTAGAATCTTCTTTTGTTCTAGGTGCAAATTTTTTGACTGCTATAAATATACAACAGTATATATATCACATAGACTTAATAAAAAGTACTTTTATTTAGTCTATTATATTAATTAAACATTTTTATGTTTGTCAATATTTTTAATCATAATTATATAAATAAAAATTTAAAAAAACTGAAATAAAATGTTTTCTTTAAAAAATATGTATGACTTAATTATAGTAACTAAAACTAGCTAAAGCCAATATCTATTAATTATTAAATTTTTTTGCAACATCCTATTTGTTATTATGGGTCCCCGTTTTGTGCTCGAATTTCTTGACTGATTCATTTTTATAAAAGACTGAAAATGCGTAAGAAAAACTATGTAGTTTAAAAATAACAGTTTGGTAAAACCAAATGTGCATGCCTTAAGCATTCGTGTCATACGTATGTTATTTAAATTAGATACTCATAATAACATATACGTTTTTCACCAAAAATTGCTTTTTTTATTTTTAATTTTCAAATAGTTTTATGGTAAACTTGAATCTTAAAGAAAATAAGTTATTTTATATTTATTAGACATCATAATGTAAAAATAAAAACTGCTTCAGATAAAAGCGATTATTACCAATATAAATTACATAATTTTAGTCGAGAAACGTTGGTAAACATAAATTAATAAACGTTAGACTAATAAAATTGTGCTGGCAGCTTATATGAATGACGCAATTAAAACTTAACCATAAAGAATGTCTCTTACCATAATGTTTTAAGTGCGCGAACGCGATTTATTCAATTATACACTCTAACGTTGTGAAAATAAAGTCTCAAGTGGCTTTACTCTCAGAGTAAAGCTCACTGTTGACACATTTTTGACGTTTACTCTGAGAGTAAACGTCACTGTTGAGGGGTTTTATATTTTTTGTATTTGTATATAAGGCTGCCTAAGATGTAAATTTTTTAGTTTCAACAGTACACATTTGATTTTTTACAATAAAACGAATAATAATTGAGTTATGGTTTTCTAATCAGTTCGTCACAATAGATTTACGGACCTATTGAAATAAAATTTAAATCGATTAGTTATGTTTTTCAAAAGTTATGGAGATTACAGAGAGAATGTTATATGTTTTTCATAGAATTTTTTCTGAAAAATTCATTTTTTTATCTAAATTGTGGGTTGGATTGCTGTTTATTGTTTAGAAAAATGACCATTGATGTTTTCTTTTATTGTGGTATGAAGGCCAACCTACTTTAAGCAGTATATTATTATTTATTTAAAATAAAACTCTGACCGAACCCAGTTTTTGATTTTTAGGCGAGAGTAGAGCATACCTACGCTCGCGCTTAAGGCATGCAAAAAGTCTAATCTAAAAAAAACACATAGGGACCGACGTGTGGTCTCCCAGGTCACTCATGATCTTATAAATGTCAAAACTTACCGTAATAGCACGTGAAGAAATTGACATTCTCCACGAAAGCTGGTGAGGGACTTCCCGAGGGGTACAAATAAGCGCAGGAGAATACGCGCTCGCTAACACATGTAACTAGACTCTTCAAACTACCAGAGTGTGCGAGACCACACGTCGGTGCTTAAAGGTTAAGTACTGTGTAGTCGATATCTCATTTTCATGAGGACAAAGTGACGTCTCGCTACGCAGACGCTGAGTGAGACGATTTATACGAGAGCAAAATCTAGTAAGGCTGGGTATGGAACGGTTTATTAACTACTAGCTGCGCCCCGCGGCTTCGCCCGCGTAAATTTCGATATCGTGGAAAATCATTCCATGGCATCCCTCAGGAACATTTTTTCGGGATAAAAGCTATCCTATGTTACTTCTAATACCTCCAAGAACATGTGTACAAAATTTCATGATGATCGGTTGAGCAGTTTTCGCGTGAAAGGGTAACAAACAAACTTACATTCGCATTTATAATATTAGTATGATTATTTTTATAGTATAGGGGGCAAACGAGCAGTCCGTGACATTTTCATGACTACCGACGCCCATAGACATCCGCAGAGGCTATATAGATACGCTGCCCTCCTCTCTCCTCCCATCTCCATGGGCCACCGGCTACTTACACACCATACGACGACAACACAGCTGCCACTTTACGCCGATCTCGTGTAAGCAAGACGGACCTCCCCGGTCGTGCCGGTCCAATTCGACTGCATGTAAGCATGCAGTGTGGCACTTCCTCTTACTAAAACCTCCGTGAAACCGAGTTCGTTAAGGTAGGGTCATTGTTTTTGTATTGTCTGTGTCTCATTTATACATAAATACTCATAACAACTGCTTATTGTTGTCGTTAGATATACATTTTCAAAATAAAACCACAGCATACAAATCAAACATAATATTTTATTTTACAAATACACTATTCGCCATCTAAAGTTACTCTATGATATGATACAGTAAGAGACCGCATTATATACAGAAATTTAACATTTAACTATAAGTAAGATATAAGGCACATTTATAAACCTTAACCCAACATTAAAATATATTTTGTAATTTACACAGCTTTCAATATAATAGGAATAAAACATTGATGATATGAAAAACAGAACCTCACGTAGGTATAATATAATTTTACTAATTTTATTGTAAATAAAAAAAACATTTTTATAAACTAAAATTGACTTTAAGATACGTGAACAATAAGCTATTTACAGATTCAATTCTTATTATATATATTTTTATAAACAAAAAAAAGTCATAACGAAACAAATTATACAGTCAGGAGGACTGTTCGTTTGGCAGTCATTTGCTGAGTTAAAATAAAAAGCATCACAAACAAAACTCTTCTAGTTACCGACGTCATACATTATTTATACAAGCAATGGACTCTGCTAAGAGCAATGGCGATAATTCTTAAGTAAATAAAGTAAAAGACGACTGTTGTCAAGGACACAAGTATTGTTACGAGTAAAATCGAAAATTTCTAGGTGTTCTGCCCTGTAGAAAAATGTATACTCTAAGCAAACTGTACTCACTCAAATTAGGTATATTAACAGTACATTCGTAGTTTTCGTAAACAAATAATTTCAAAAAAAATCTATTTCTCTAAACCATGTGGGTAGTTCTGCAAATGCTTCGTTAATTACATCAACAGGAGCATAAACTTTATACTAGCATAAGGTTTCTTTCTCGCAGTAAGTTATTTATTTGCGCATAAATAACGAATATTAAAAAAAATATTCATGTGATAAATTTTATAAATCTATGAAGAAGTTTCTACCACAAAATTTACTGGCACAATAAATATACCTACGAAACAATCGTCACCGTTAGGCCGAAATCAAGGCCCTCATGTCAATTAGAAATAGACCACAACAGGATATTGGAGACAGTCAGATAATATCATACTTAAAAAGAAGTACATTTAGAAATTATAAAGATATTTTATACTATAGTATATAATAATATACATTGTACTAAAATCACATACTGGAATGCATTTATATTAACAATCATATTACATATAATTTCAGTAGGTAATAATAAATTTATTAAGTTAAAAACATATAAAGGAAAATATAAAACATAAATGCAAGGAAGAAACATTTCTATTTTCTCTAAACAAGTAAGTAGACACAGTATACATAAAATAACAAACAACTCAATCGAGTCAAAACAATATTTTTTTTTATTTTAGAAATTATACAATATACATAGTCTAAAAAAATATTTTCACATAATATTGTACCTACTTTAGATAGATAATAAATTCATCATAGCACAGTCTGTGAAATAAAGTAATCTTGAGCATTTGGTGAGATAAACAAGTGACGTTCAAACAAAATGAAAATAAAACCACACATCATATTCAATATTAAAAAAAACTGTGTGTGGCAACTCTGACAATCGACTGAGCTTTATTATTATTTACTATTTATTAAGAACGAACGCGATTTTTAATTTGAAAGATGCGACGCAATCGCGGTAAAATGTTACGCTTCACACAATTTTACGATTCACATTTTTAAAAACCACACGCAAACACTCAAACTGTTTCTTAACGAGTAAAGTCCAAAAACGCTGCGAAACAATTTCGTGATATGATGACTGATGATATTCATATTTTAAAATCTAAAACATCTCCGAGATATGTACATGTTTAAATGATATGCAATAATAACTATCGTCATAATCAAACTTTATCCACTAGCAATTGGCTTCTCTCAATGAACTTGATATCGATTCGCATTCTTCCACAAAGACGTGGTGATGCAATTATTTATACTACGGTACAATAAGTAAAGAAGTAATTACTCATATAACTGTTTACAGCAAGTATTCACAAAAATAATATCGTAACTGTAACAACAGTACACATCATTATATTTCTTAATTTACAATTTCACTACTATATATTATCTGATATCTTGTCGAAATACAAGCTTCAATAGACAATTAAATTCTAATTAAATTATACATATTTTTTATTTAAAAATAAATGACCACAGTCAATAGACGATACTGTTTTAAAGCCAACATTATGAACAGGCAAGAGCATTTCAAATCAGCATCATAAATTCTTCACAAATGAAAACAAATCTACTTCCAATAGCGTACACCTCGAATAGCACATATACAAGCTCTCAGTATTTACAAGTTCAAAGTCTATAAAGAAAACTTCTATTACAGTCACACAGTCTACAAAGCACATTGCGATCAACAACAAGTGATTTCAATATTCACAAAGTCACATGATTTTCAACTGTTTTCACATCAACAGTGCGTTGAAGTTGAACTGTTTCTATATGAACAGCACTTCCTCGTAGGCCTGCGGCTACTCGGCCGCTATGACCGGGTCCATTCTCTCGGGTTTGAAGTTCTCCATGTTCCACATCTGTCGTTTCTCCTCGTCGTCGCATGTCTCCATTACAATTTTATCTTTGGTTCGAGATATCGCCATGCACTTTTCACTGGAGCCATGTTTAATTTGCTTCGTCTGCAAAAAAAGTATGATTTATAACCGATTACATACGAGGAGGAGGAGGATTATTTTCACTTTGAAGTCTGTTTTATTTATTTTCCGAAATTCAACTTTACCACCTCGTATCTCTGCCGCTATGTTAAAATCATTGTGCCTAATAAACAGTTTATTTACAATATATACTTTCCGAAGAATTTTTCGAAAAAAATATGTTTATACAAACTAGTAACAAAAAATAATTTGTTTTTGTAAAATCAATATTATATAATTTCGTGACGTGTGTCAAAAAGGAGATATTTTGAAGAAACTGTTAATGATCACCATTTTTCTATTATGGTGACGCGAGCGGCGGAGATGCAAGATGGCATAGTTGAAATTTAAAAAGAACATGTCGAAATCTATAGAAAAAAACACTAATTTCCATAACTATAATGAGGAAACTTTACAGGTAAAGCTACCAAATGAGTGGTTAGTCCATTAATTTGGTAGCTTTAGCTATAAAGTTTATATAAGTATATTTTAAAATAGTAGTAGAAAATTACTATAAATAAGGTACTTCAAAAATTCAATAAGAATACAAAAGAAAAGCTACGTGTTATGGAATTCTAATCCGTCCTTTTTAGGCGACCCCTTCATCATATAGTAATGATTGGTGAAATATCAAATGGTAATTTTATCTATCCTAATCCTGACTACTAAGTATTTTATTGGGATATTGTAGGCATGTGATCCCAGGTAGGGTTAACTCAATAAACATACATAATATATTTACCGGTGTATAACATTGAAGTTGAAGAGCTTTCATTAATAAATTAGAGTTTTCCTTGGTATTAGTAAAGATGTAGAAGGGGTAGAGTTTCTCTTTTCTAAAGACTGCATTTTTTCAAGTAAGATCTATATTAATACTTTAAAGGGTACTCGTTTCGGTCGTTCGTGGTTTATTTAAGTATTTTATAGCACGGGGTGGCCTAAACCGACACTCATGCCACATTCAACCCGTGGCTTTAACAGTATTCTATGTCCTTTCTAATATCCCTAATAATATGTGTACAAAGTTTCATGGTGATCGGTTTTGTAGTTTCGGCGTAAAAGCGTAACAAACAAACTCACATTCACATTCATGATATTAATACAATGTTTTCACTTTTTTGGCAATTGAATAATACAGTTATAAATTAAATTGAATGTAGACATAAAAATCTTCAAACTTATAAAGTATAGATGTACTTTTGTAATCTATCGGGGTTCGCGGCCCTCCAACCTTCGCGAGGATTCGCCCTAGTCACGGCCGGCGCTTCCGCCCACGATCCCACTGGATTCGAGTCTTAACATACCAGCTCCAATCTTGACATGCCAACAGATTTTGAACAGGGTACATAACTATGTTTATATTGGAAGCCAGCGTGTTTATACCAATTCTGATCTAAAACAGTGGACCTACACCTTCGCTGCCTGCCTACATAGCTTCGCGTCGTTCAGTAATAATATGCAACTTAAGCCACTCGTTTTTATTGTGCTACAATAACCCCAATGTTTTAAATGTCACGGTTGAAAAATACAATACGTTTTTTGCGTCCTAATAGCTTATCACATCAAGATTTATCTCAGTAAATGTGTAGTCATGGCCGATGTAAACCACCTGAAAGCTCGGCGTTGTAAACTCAAATAAACCACGATAAAAGTCGTAAAAGTATTAAAATATGTAACAGCCTAAACTGAAGAAATCAATTTCTAAATGATTTATTATTGTAAACGACAATCTAAAATATTGGACAATAAATGTGTCCTTATATTAAACTTACATTAGCGTCGTACAACCATAACTGATTTCCCTTGCCCCCGTGACAAGGGTACAGTACGACGTCGTGACCGGAATAGTCAAGACAAGTCTCGTCCCGTCGAATCTCACCGGCTTTCGAATACATCCAGTACTACAATAGTTTCAAAAACAAATTAGTACTACAGCAACAGAAATAACTCATTATTTACATGTACAAGAGATATCTATAACTAGCTGATACCCGTGGCTTGTTCGCGTTTTTTTTCTAGCCTATGGCACTCTTCAGTCCTTCAACTTCCTTCACACTAAATATCACATCGATCCATTGATCCGATTTGATGTGAAAGAAGGATAAAGAAATAAACAAACAAACACATTTTCGCATTTGTAATAATATTAACATGGATGAGTAAAGCACGTTGCGGGCTTTTAGGCAAGAAAAATATATTGTAGCGTGTGCAATACAGATGAACAGTATGGGTTCCAAATCATGTATTTTGAAATAAAATATTAACATATCTATCGTTTACTGTACACGTATTATACACAAGGTATTGTATTCGAAGCTCACAACAAAATCTTTGAAGTGCCACTGCACTGAAGAACGCATACTGCACAAACAATTGCTTTAACATAGCTAATACTCTTTACTTTCTCCCTTCACCAACACAAAAATGCAATCCAAAATAACCCCCCCGGCTGAAACTGTACACAGTATAAAACCAGGCTATTAATATAACAGAGAAAAGAATAAGCAGAAATAATATATAAATCCTGTCTACTAAACCCAATCCAAAACTTAACCAAGACTAATATAATTATCTTAAATAAGCAATAATAGGAGATTACAAACCTGCATAAATTAAAACAGTAATAAATAGTAAATTGGATAATAATATAAATACAAAAAACATAATAAATAAGGTACATAAACATATACAATATTTAGCATTATATCTAGTATCTATTATAATAAATAATATAAACTTATACTAAAGGCAGTACCATGGTTGAATGTCATGTATATACAATGGATTCACGTTATGAATTTTGATACATAAAATCCTTAATTTTAAGAATCGAAAATTCTTCGTAGCTATAATAACATGTATAGTATTAAGTTAATAAAACACAAAATAAGTTAATTTTGTTTGCACGCTTTAATTTTCAAAGTTTACAACTTGTCTTACAAATTGTATATTTTGAAACTATTCGAACACACCAACACAACACACATAAGCTATGTTTATTTACTAATAAAAATTAATGACGATGCGGATATGTTATTTACTGATGATTGAAACTTAAAAGAGAAGTAAGTCCCATAACACCACCTAAAGTGAAAGCAAAAGCTGAGAAATAGTGATAGCATCCTTAAACAAACCTGATTTCCATATTCCCCATGACATGGCCAAGGATTGATAGCTTTCTTAGTTTCTTCCTCTTCTATTGCAGAGTCCAGGCACATGTTCGACCATTGGTTCGCGATCTGATGCCAGCCATAAGATAAATAAAGCGTGCCAATAGACAAGCGTGCTTAAGACGTTAATACTTGATAAAATAAAAACGATCAAGTATTTACGTCTTGATGATAATGAATATGACCACATTTTAATTTGGAAACTAGTTTGTCTACAACCATCCAGAAAAAAAAACACCTAAAGTCCGATCCAGGTTGTACCTGATTTCCACCCATGTGGTAACAATTTTGTAATCTTATAGGAACTATGTCTTCATTGGTTTCAACAGATACACCATCAAGACAGTAAGAGTCCGTATCTAGCGCTTCATTCCAAATCTATGAAATTGTAAAAAAAACAAAAAAACGTGCAAAATCGTGCTACCAAATAAAAACATTAACTCTAATGTGCTAAAGATCCATAAAGTGCTTCACAAGTACAAAGAAACGCAACAAGCAGCGTTGTGCAACATGTTCAACATGGTACTGCCACAATATGTAATTGTGCTCATTATAAGACCTGATTTCCTCCCTGGCGATGACACGGATATAGTCCTACTGGTTTGTGGTGATCCGACTTGCGCGTCGGTGAATCCAAACACATCTTAAAGAAGCCGACATTTCGAATCTGCGTATTTTTTAAAAAATACAATGTGAAATAGTCAACTTATGGAAAATATCTAAGTTTTAATACAATTTCTGTAACTTAAATTAAATTTTCATTAAATGATAGCAATGGAATAATGCAATGATCCTTCCAATATTATCTTGTTTATGTATTGGAAGGAATAAATGTATACTAATACAAACCTCGCCATGTGCAACTGATTCCCCAGGTATAAATAGCTCTGGATAGATATTCTTCAGATACCATTCAAAAGATTTACACCCGAGTTTTTCGCGAAGCGCCAAACGGCTGCTAATGTCTCCATAATCACCTTTGTCGTTACCAACGCGTTGGTAATAATACTTCGCGTAGTCATCGAGCCAAACCTACGAATACATTAGACGTTACTTTGGCGTGTATCAGCAGCGTTCAAAGTCGATCACTTATTTTTATGAGACTTACCTCTGCTAATCTAACAGAATTTTTCTTCAGCACATTTACACCCGATCGCCATTTATAAGGGGACCGTTTTCTAAAAATGTGGCCTACATGAGAGCAAGGAATGATTTCCAATGTTCCACCGCACATCCAAGTTTTAAATGAGAGTTCCAAATTTTCTCCACCCCATATATCGAATCCACTATCGTAAGTTCCCAGTCGTTCAAAGTAATCTTTGTCGATGGCAAATAATCCGCCTGCCATGGTAGGAGACCAAACAGGTTCTGCTGTATTCTTATGTTTTTCTCTTTCTTTAGTCGGCACTGGATGCCAATTGAATTGAAGATTCCAATCAAAACCTCCTACGTTGACAGACGTAGAATCTCTATAATGGTATTCAAGTGTATTGTCGTCAATAACGTCGATAACTGGACAAACAACTGTCGTTTTATTTCTGGCTATTCTGTCCAATAATGGTTCGAGCCAACCTGAAAATGAAACAATATTCAAATATAAAGCTGTTTTTCCTCTTTAATTACTGACCTATCAGAATCATAGCCGGTATTAAAGTGTGAAATCATTTTACATTTTCCTATATTTTAATTCAGATATTTTAAGCTTAAATTTTGGCTAAATAATATATCTTGATTAAGAATGAAATTGAATGCTACACTTTGTAACAGCAGAAGCCGTTAGTACTCACCTTCGGTGCATTCGCAATGACTGTCGAGGTAGGTCAGGACAGGCGCCGTGACGTACCGAGCTCCGAGCAGGCGGGCCCTGATGAGACCTTCACGTCTGGCCGCGCGAACTATTCGGACTTTCGGCAGCGAAGACATATAATCGTCTAGTTGCTGCATTAAGTGAGCTGGAAGTGAACCAAATATTATATTTATTAAAACATCCTGAAACATGTATAAAATAGAATGTACTATTTTATAGGTATTTGACTATGTTTTAACAATGTACATGTACACAATGTTTGCTTAGTAAAATTAGTTTAATCGATTTTATCACAGTTTATTTAAGTACCTTACAACAAGCCCACTCTCTTACCCAATCTCGTCATTTAAACATTGGAATAAAATACTTAAATGAACCGCAATAAGATATCGGCCGCAATTATATTATAATGCACAAATTTCCATAGAGTTAGTACTACATTGCCGCACGTCCGAGGAGGTATTCTCGTTCTCTCCTTCATCGACAAATTATAGATAAATTATTAACTAAATTAAGTGAATTCCACTAACATTTAACCATAATTTGTGGTGACTTTAATATAAATTGATTAGACAACAATTCAAAGTTTAATTAACTTATTTCCTTATATAAGTAGTCGTCATCATCATCATCATCATCATCATCAGCCTATTCCAGTCCACTGTTGGACATAGGCCTCTCCCATAGCACATATTTTAGTCGTACAACATAATAAATCTATTGCTTTAGTCGACTAGAATAAGTGAAACATTAGTCACATGTATAGATTATATTCATGGTAATGTAGCTCCTATAAGAAAGGAAATAATAAGCCTGCTTAGCTTTGATCAATGTGGACCACTTACTACATTTCGTAATGTTAACAAAAAAACAAGTACGTGTAGTATATTTAAAGCGTATGGAGAGATTTAGAAGTACAATAATTACCAATATTCATCTCCTTACACATTTTTGGGATTTAGTATACTATTTAAACTAATAAGAACTAATTATAATTCTTCATTTCAAAGGCAGTCAGATCTCAAACTGAGAATGGTAACATTCGTGAATAGACAACGAAAGGGATTTATTACATTATATATAATTATTAGCAGACAAAGGGTATATGAGCTATAGCGTGAAAAACAACCATAGTGATTTGTTTATGTACATAATATTGAAAATATTCAAAGATATAAAAATTTCATAATTGAATTTTGAATAGAAACATGTTCATTTCACGTCACAAAGCCGCAAATTAACAGCTACGCTGTCTCGTTTCGTGCAGCTTGTGAGTTTCCCCTATTGAATGATGGCCTATTAAAGGAAAGGTGGGGCAACAACACGTGTAAATAACAATTAGTAAGAGGTAGTGCCACGCTGTATGCTTGCATGCAGCCGAATTGGGCCGGCACGACCGGGGAGGTACCTCTCGCTTACACGAGACCGGCGTGAAGTGACAACTGTGCTGTCG